>JAADYB010000176.1:0-33792 GCA_023338075.1 Phytopythium litorale
ACTGACGACGCGGCGGTGGTGGTGGACGTGGTGTGCGAGCAGCAAGAACGCCGTCAAGGCCAAAATGGGCACGGACATTGAGCGCAAGATGGAGGAGGCGCTGTCCAACAAGAACTGGGGCGCCTCCAGCACGCTGCTCAACGAGATCGCGCAGCTCACCTACGACTAGTGCGTGCAATGCCCTGCCGATCGGATAGCGTCGAGAGCGTGCGCGAACTAACGCGGCTGCTGCTGGTGATGGCGGCGCAGCGAATCCTACCAAGTGATCACGCGCAAGATCTGGGAGGCGACCGACTCGCACGCGCGCCAGTGGCGGACGGTGTTCAAGGTGCGCGCGCTTGGGCGGAGTCGCCGCACTGGGAGCACGGACAGAGCGACTCACGGACTACTTGGCGGCATCACAGGCGCTGACGCTGCTGGACCACCTCGTCAAGAACGGCACGGAGCGCGTGGTCGAGAACGCGCGCGATCACATGTTCAAGCTGCGCCAGCTTTCCGACTTTTCGTACCACGACGGGTCGGCCGACAAGGGCGCCGGAGGTGCGGCGGGCGATGATAGGGATAGTTGCTGCATGGCCTAGCGAGTCGTCGCCTGACATTTGGTCTGTCGTCGGCAGTCCGGGAGAAGGCAAAGCAGATCGTCGACATGCTGAACGATAACGACATCATCCGAGAGGAGCGGGAGAAGGCGCGGCGCCTGCGTGACAAGTACGTCGGGATTGGAAGCGGAGTGGGTGGCGGCTTCGGCGGCAGTGGATACAGCGGAAGCAGTGCGTACAGTGGCGGTGGCGGTGGGGCTGGCGGGTACAGCGGGAGCGGCGGCTACTCTGGTGGCGGCGGTAGCAGTTATTCCGGTGGCGGTGGTGGTGGCTACAGCGGCGGTGGCGGCTACAGTGGCGGCGGAGGCAACAGCAGCTACAGTGGCGGCGATGGAGGTGGCTACAGCGGCGGTGGCAGTGCTTCGGAAAGCCGAGGCTATTCGAGCCGATACGCCGATGAGCAAGATGACTACAGCACCGGTCGAAGCTCCCGCCGCGACAAGAGCCGAGGTAGGTGCTGCAATAGCGCGGCTGGCAGGTCAATGCTGACAACGTGTGTCATGCTATGCGGTCGTCGGCAACAGAGGAGCCGAGCGACGAGTCGGCGTCAGAGGACGATGTGAGTTTGCGTGCCGGCCACTCTACTCTTGTGTCTGGGCGTGTTTACTCACTGAGGCTTGCTTGCAGAGCCGATCGAAGCGCCGTACTGCTTCATCCAAGCGGAAGGCCAAGAAGAAGGAGGTGCGGCTGCACGCGATGCGCTTTTGCCAAGAACCACAACCAACGAACTGACGAATCGAAATGCTTGTTGGCACCACTCAATACAGGAAGCGGAGGCTGCTACCTCCACGAAGGGCCCATCGACGACGCCGTCGCTTCTCGACACGGATTTCTTCGGCTCGACCGGGAGTACTCCCCCTGCGGGTTCGTTTTTCGTGGTCGCTCTTGTGTGCGCATGCTGAAGCTGACCTCGCCTGATTACTTGAACGCTTGTGATGAGATGCAGCTCCCGCTGCGGCGTTTGATCCTTTTGCTGCCGCTCCTGCCGCCCCCGCGGCGCAGCCCGCGTTCGCGGCGTTCGGTGCTCCTGCCGCAGCACCTGCAGCTGCTCCTCAGCAGCAAGGCTTCAACGCGTTTGGCGCGGCCCCAGCTGCTCCGGTGGCGGCGCCGCAGCCTGCCTTCGACCCCTTTGGAGCTGTTGCTGGCGCTCCTGCTCAGCCGACTGGCGCACAGTTTGGCTCGTTCTCGAGCGCTCCGCCCCAGCAGCAAGGCTTCAATGCGTTTGGTCAGGTCGCTGCTCCTCCGGCACCCATGTTCAACCAGCAGCAGCAGCAGCAGCAGCCTGGCCAGTTCGGGAACCAGTTCGGCATGCAGAACCCGATGCAGCAAGGCGGTATGGGAATGCAAGGCTCGATGCAAGCGCGCACGGCGTCGAATGCGAATGTGGGCCAGCAGTCAGCCGGTCAGCAGAGGACCAACAGCTCGAGCTCGAGCCAGCAGTCGGAGCCGAAGCGTAACGACGCGTGGGGTGCCGGGTCTTCTCTGGTTGACCTCAGTAACCTCAGCACGTCGTCCTCCAGCGGCATGTCGTCGAGCGGCTTGTCGTCGAGCGGCATCCGTCCGGGTCAGCCAGGCAGCAGCGCGAACAGCTTCAGCGGCTTGGACACGCTCGCGGGTCTGCCGAGCAAGCCTGCGATGATGGGCGGCGGCATGATGAACCAGATGGGCGGAGGCGCTGGCATGGGCTCCATGAACTACGGCATGGGCATGGGCGGTGGTGGCATGAACATGGGCCAGCCCGGAGGAATGGGCTACGGCCAGATGGGCCAGATGGGCCAGATGGGTCAAATGGGCCAAATGGGCCAAATGGGCCAAATGCCGATGGGCGGCATGCAGCCTCGCCCGATGATGGGCATGGGGATGCAACAGCCTGGCATGGGCGGCATGATGAACCAGAGCGGCGGCTTCGGCGGTATGCAGCAGCAGGGCCAGCAGCAGCAACAGCAACAGCAACAGCAACAGCAGCACAACCCTTTCGGCAGCTTCGGCACGTTCTAGACCGAATGCTGCGGACAAGTCGACGAGAAGGAGAGGCATGTCGGTCGACTGGGGAGGACGCGAGGGAAGTGCAGGCTTCGGGGTGATCGGTAATGTCGAAATGGAAGGAGCGAGAGAGGCCCACGAGAGGCGCTGGCGCTGCATCCGCCCTCACGAGCGCGAACTCGTGGCGCGATTATCATGATCTGTCTGTGTTGACAACCCCCTCACTACTAGCTGGCGCTCTAACGGCCAGCCACCACAAGCTCGCCCACCGTCTATCACGCCCTCCACGACACCTATCACTACTTGCCCAAGCCGCCCACGGGGCGACGCGGGCGGTCACTTGGTCACTTCTCGGGGTGCCCCAGCGACGCCTCGGGGCTCTCGGGCGGCTCGGGGTCGGGCCACGCGTCCTCCATGTCCTGGTCGTCGCTGTCGTCTCCCTCCACTCGGCGGAAGAGCGCGCCGCTGCTGTACGACTTGAATATCCGGCCGCCCATGTCGTCGGCGTGCTCGTGGGACAGCATGTTGACCTGGCTCGACGTCTTCTTGAGGCTGCCGCCGCCCTGGCGGCTCATGGCGTGCCTCGAGGCCGCCGCTGGGGCCGCCGCCGCCTCCTCCACATGCACCGACTTGCGCTTCCGCATGCCCTCGGGACACTTGCTCAGCACGCTGAACGTCGACGACAGCCGCAGGTGGCTCGGTATCGACAGTCTCACCCGCGGCGACGACGCCGAGCCGGGGCCTTGAGTCGGCGACACGGCCGCCACCGACACGGACGGCGGCGCGATGCACGCCTCGCCCACCGCCTCCTCCAGCCGCGTGATCTCCACCTCGTCCACGCTCACAAAGGTCGCGCCGAGCGGGTACTTCCTGCCCGAGCGCTCGCCGTCCTCGTCCTCGTCCGAGCCGGCGACGCTCGCGCTGCCGAGCCGCCGCCGAGCCGCCGCCGACACCTGCTTCTTGAGCCGCAGCTGCCTGCGCAGCACGTCGCGTGGCTGCGGGGACGACGGCGGGGTCGACGGCCTCTCGCTGGGCGGCAGGCCGAACACCTGGAAGGGCGGCGGTCGCCTCCTCCGCCTCGTGCCGTAGCGACCGGCGCCGCCGTGCTCGTCGAACTCGTCCTCTCCTTCATCCTCTTCTTCGTCTTCCATGTCGCCCACGCCCTGCTGCTGCGCGGCGAGTGACCCGACCGCGATGCGCGTCAGCTTCTCGCGCAGCAGCAGCATGTCCTCCGGGTCGCTCACGAGCGAGTTGCGCCGCAGCGCCGAGCGAATGTTGACCGGGTGCGGCTGGCTCCCCGCCATGGGCATCGTGCGCGCGGTCTCCCCGCCCGTTCCCGTCTGTCGCGAGCCCCGAGCCGCGGCCGCCGAGGGGGCGCCGCGAGCTGCGCAGGGACCGATCGTGGCTGCGGATGCGGCCGCTCGTGCAGCCAGGCGTCGCTCCTTGTCGTCGCCGCCGCCTTCGCCGCCGCCGCCGCTTGGATTCTTCCGTCCGCCGCCGCGGTGCTCGCACGACGCATGTTTTACACTTGGGTAAAGTATGCAACCCGCGGGGCTGTTTCGCGGAAGCGCCTGGCTTTCGAGGAGAGCCTTTACAGCGAATCAAGGGCTTTCTTGGCATGTTTATGCGGAATTATGGCCAGTAAAGTGCGTTGACAGGGAAGGGGTAGGGGGGATGAAGAGGGGAGGGGGAGCAGAATGGTTTTTGGAACACAACGAGATTCCGATAAACGCCGTACGATTGGCTGAAACTCGGCATTTTCCGCGTATTTCTAGCGAATTGGAGACCAGATTCACGTTGAAGCTTGTCAGAAGATCCGAAATGGAAGCGGAATGGATGCGCGACCTTTGGCGCCGCGCGCCAATGGAGTGCAGCCATCCGATGCCAACGCGTGACGCGAGCCGCCGACTCGATGGTCGAGTGGCTTTCGTCATCGCCTGGCGTGTTGCATGCGTCCAGGCGCGAGCGCGCCGCGCGCCACCGTTTCGTCAGCGAGTGGTGAAGAGAAGGCATCGATTGGATCCGATGGGTCGATGGAAGCGGCTGCTCACCGCGTCCGAGCGCGGCTGAGCGCCTCTGCGACCTCTGGCGGGGGCGTCAGCGGTGGGTATGCGACGGTCTGCAAGGCTGACGCGTCCAGCTCCGTGTCGCTGTCCGACGACAGCTCCTGGTCGCCATCGTCGTCTCGGATGTCCGTGGACGCGGCTTCATCGCCCCTGACGCTGGCAATGCCGTCGGCCACCGGAGCTTTGACGCCAAAGAACCACTCCTGTTGGCGTTGGGTGGTGCTGTTAGAGGCGACACTAACATGAGCGCAGCACCGTCGACGTGGCAACGAACCTTCCATGTCGAGCGGGGTGCTGGCGGCGGCGAGGCCAACGGAGCGACGTCTGCTGGGCGTCGCTGGCCTTCAACCTCTTCCTCCTGCCCCAACGAAATCAATGCGTCAGTTTACTTGCAACGCATGAGCGGAACGGAGTCGTCCGTGCTGTACCTGCTGCCCTTGCTGAGCCTCCTGCTCCTCCAGGATGCGGATTGTCGCCCGAATCGGATGGTCCGGAGCCATGTCGTCGAGCTTGTGCCGCAGTGGAGACCGCGTCTTGAGGTTACCCAGCGCCGTTAGCCCGAACGAGTTGGTCGTAGCCGTGTCCATGCCGTACTCGATCAAGATGGCGACGCACTCGGCGCTTCCATCCCACGCCGCCAAGTGCAGCGCAGTCTGCCCGCTCGCGTTCACAGCGCGGAGACTCGCCGCGCTCTGAAGCAGGAACTTGGTGCACTCAAAGTTGCCCTGGGCACACGCCGTCAGCAGTGGCGTGTTGTCTTCTTCATCGCGAGCCTCCAGGTCCGCAGCAAAGTCGCACAGTAGCATCACCGCGTCTAGATCCCCCAGCTCACACCTAGTGAGCAGCACCAACATTGATCAGCGATGCGGATGGCAAGCGTTCACAAAACAAGAAGCCACTTACGCGAGGTGGAGCGGCGTCCCTTTCTCCGCCGGATCGTGCTGGTTTGGAGAGGTCCCAGCCAACAGCAGCGCTTGCAACTGCTGCAAGTCATTCCTGCGAATTGCATCAAACACCGAGGCGATTGTGCGAGCATCAGCTTGGCTTGGAGGACTCCCACCGACCAAGTCACGCGTTGACACTTGACCCAGGTTCTCGTAAAAGCGGTTCCAGACGGCTCCGACCCGAGAAGGTGGTGTACGTCCCGAGTCTTGGGTGTTCTCGGCGACGTTACCGCGGTAATCTGCTGTCATGGATCCTGTACGAACTTCTTCTCGCTTGTTGCGGCGGTCGCTGACGCCTGTATCGGCGAATGTGACGTGTCTGGGTGGCTGGACCTCATGGTAGCCTCCTTGCTCTGGGTAGCTGTGATCAATGGCTGTATGTGGAGACTGGTCGTGGCTGACGAATGTGCTGGGAGCATCAGGGTACTGGGCGTAGCGAGCTGGTGCTGAGGTCTTCTTGACAACCTCGCTTTGCCGCGAACGTTGTCTAGACCGGTCGACAAATAGCCGCGTTTCCAATACACTTGGTCCTGATCCCGCTTGGAGCGCATACAACGACTGAAGGAGGGACGCATTCTCCTCCAGCAGCCGCTGTAATCTGTCGTGCATGACGTCTTCGCTGCGCACGCGCTCTTTGCGTTCCGTTCTTAGTTTTGCATGGGCATCGCGAGCAACCGACTCGAGCATCGAGCACCGCGTCATTGTTGCCGTTAGCGAAGTGCGCAGGACGTCGTGTTCGGCGGCCTTGGACGCCGCAGCGGATTCAGTCTGGAGCCGCAGTTGTTTCTCCTGTGCGATGGAATAGCATGTCAGATCTTTATAACGCGATTGTATGCCTCGCAGCCTCGACTATCACCTTCTCGAGCTCGTCGCTAGCAGCTTGCAAGCTCGATGACAGCGACTGGATCTGTGCGTGATAGTTCTTCTCGTTCCGCTTCTTCTCCTGAAGGATCAGTACGACAAGAAACACAATTTAGCCCGTCAACTCCACAGAGACGCCATCGCAAAAGAGCAAGACGACCCACTTGAAGCTGATCCTCAAGGGTACTGATGGCGCGTTGGGTTTCGTCTGCAAAACTGCGCAACGCCTCGAGAACCTCGTGGTCACAGCTCTCTGGGACTGGAACGATCGACGCGAGCAGTTTGTCCACGTCGTTCTCGCTTTCTTCACTTGCGGCAAAAGCAGTTGTTGCTTGAGCTGGCGGTGCACCTTGAGTGTCGCTAACGGTATCAGCACTCAAATCAACGCTTTGCAGAAGCTGAGCACACGCGACGCTATTCTCAAGTATGGCGACAATGAGCGGGGTCTGGCCTTGGACATCTTCAATCCGAGGGTCGGCTCCATGGTCGAGAAGAGTCTGCACAGCCTCGCCATTGTCGAGCTTGGCCGCGATGTGCAGCACTGTCTCGCCCTCCGCGTTCTGCTGGTTCACAAGTCTGTCGTCAGCGACAGCCAGAATCTCCCGTAGTATCTCACAACTGTGTGAGGAAATGCTGAGATGTAAGGCCGAGTTTCCAGCTGCATCTGTCCTCTCAGGTGACGCCCCACTCTCGAGAAGAAGCTTGACAATACGCGACTGTCCAAGCTGGCAAGCAGTGAGCAGTGGCGTGATTGTGGCCGCCGATTCGACCGCAGCTCCGTAAGAAAGCAGCAGCTCAACAGTTCGTTCGTTTCCCGTCTGAGTGGCCATGTGCAGCAGCGTGAGACCGTCGTTACTGGTGGTGTTTGGATCGAGCCCTTCCGTCAGCAAGTGCTCGAGAAGCTTGGTGCTACCCGGCATCACAACAGCGTCAAACGCCTCCTGTCTTTGCTTTGGTGTCTGCGGTCGCTGCCAACGACACTCCTGGGTGAATCGATTGTAGTAATACGTGTGCCCCGAGTCGCTCACACACGGCAGCCACTCTTGCTCGTCCGGGAAAGTCGAAGACGGTGTGTCCTGTTGCGCCTGGCCCTCTGCTTCAATATCCATCGCAGTAAAAGTTGGTGGGGTCGATCTGGTGGATGGAGTTGTTGCAGTTTCAGGATCTTGGTCAGCTGATGGTTGCGATCCATGCGAACCCATGTCTGCGTCAATCACGTCTGCCTCTACATCAGCGCTAACACTTCGCACGTTGCGGCCTTCCACTACCGTTGCAAGCTGGAGAGACTTGGATTCCTCGCCAACCTCGTGGTCTACAATTGAAACTTCCTCTTGTGGACCGTCGCTCATGCCGACGTCTGTCGCCTCGTCTTTGAGCTCCACTTGGACTGCCGGTGTTCGTGGCTCGATCTGTTCTTCCACGTCGTCGTCGACCTCCAGCAGCAGCGGATTGTCTTCTTCCGCCAATTGCTGACGAGCCAGCTGTTGGTTGCTCGCTGAAGCCTCATCCTTCTCCTCTTTTGCACCTGCTAACGACGCCGCCGGTCTCCCAGACGCCTCGTGCGGTGCCGGCTGCATCCGCTTCCCGCTTCGTCGGGTGCTCGCCCACTCTCCCGACCGTGCCACATATGGTCCATCTTCATCGTCGACGTTGTCTCGCTTGCTGTCTGCAGCTTGAATATGAGGGTGTGCTTGGGAACCCACTCGGGTCTGTGCCCCCGACTCACTCAACGCTTGACGACGGAGCTGCGTCGGCACCGGAGGGGGCTGCACTGTCCCCACAGCTTCCAAGCCAGCAGCCTTCGACTCCTCGCTCTTGCGCTCACTCTTCATCTCCTGCGGCATTCGTGTGGTGGCATCTCCCGCTCCCTCCGCTGCTCCCCTGTCGATCGCTTTCTCGTCGCCCTCAAGCCCCGTCAAGTCGCCCACGCCCACCTCCAGCGCCACGTCCTCCTCCCATCCGTCGTCTCCACCGTCTCGCTTCACGTCCATCGCCTCAGCCTCACGGAGGAGCAGCAGACCAGCAAACAGACGCTAGCCAGCTGAGGAATGAGAGAATGCCGATAACGACCCACGCGTCCCTTCAATTAGCCACTTCAACCTCCGAATTAGCCATTGATTTAGCCGCATCTATATACGTTCACCGTAGCCCCTCGTGTCCCGTAAATAATCTCCATCGACACCATCAAGAGACCAGACCAGCAGTGTTCAACCCTGGACGACCATCGTCATGCAGGTGCGGGTGCTGACGTTCAACCTGTTCTTCGAGCCCGTGGGGCTGGCGCCGCGCATGCGCGCCATCGGCCAGATGGTGGAGCGTATGCGGCCGGCGGTACTGGGCTTCCAGGAGGTCACGCGCGCGTCGCTGGCGATGCTCAAGGCGCAGGTAAGGTCATGCCACCTCTCCGCTCGCTCCTCCGACGCTCCACGCCGTCTAACGCTGCCGCTGGCACAGGCGTGGGCCAAGTACTACGACTGCAGCGCGGACGTGGCGCGGCCGTTCTCCGAGGCGTACTTCGTGGTGCTCTTCAGCGCGCTGCCCGTGCGGTCGCTCGAGACGCTGCCCTTCGCCAACACGGGCATGGGCCGCGAGCTCGTGCTCATGCGCGTCGAGCCGTCGCCTGGCCAGGCGCTGCTGGTGGGCACGGCGCACCTCGAGAGCCTGCCGCAGTTCGCAACCACGCGCGTGGCGCAGCTGCGCGAGTGCCTCACGGTGCTGCGCGACCGCGTCAACAATTCGGACGGAGACGAGGACGAGTGTCTAGGCGCCGTCTTCATGGGCGACATGAATCTCATGCGGACCGACATGGCGCTGCTGGACTCGCGACTGGCCGACATCGCGGGATTGGAGGTCGAACCGGCGCGCACGGGGAGAGCCAAGTGCCGCGAGTGTACAGAGTCCATCGAGCAGGGCACCACGCGCGTCGGCAAGATGACCAAGGAGCGCCTGCCGAGCGGCAAGACGCGCGAGATCCGCCACTGGTACCATGAAGCCTGCTTCGTGGATAAGGCCAGCGAAGCCGAGAAGCAGTTTGTGCGCGAGCGAGCGCCTGGAGCGAGCGGTGCGGTCGGCGAGGAGTCGCCGTCGATCGACTTGGTGCGTACTTGGAGCCTGGAAGGACGAGCACCGTCGTCATTGTAGCACATCATGAGCCATTGCTGACGCGTGGTGATCATCGTAGGCGACGGCGGGTCTGCCTGGCGGCTGGACGGACCTGTGGCTCTCGGTCAAGGGCAACACAGAGGAGAACGGCTTGACGTTCGATGGCACGACGAACGGCATGATCAAGAACCGCGCGTTCCAAAGCCGGCTGGACCGCATGTACTTCTATCCAGGCACGCGGTCTCTGCGCGAAAAATTCTTGGCCGACTCGTCAAATGTGCTGCAGAGCATCCAAATCGTGGGCAAGCAGAAGATCTCGGACGGGCTGTGGCCCTCGGACCACTACGGACTGCTGAGCGTGTTCAACTTTGACGCCCTCGACGCCAGCGAAATGTCAAGCTCCAAGCGCTCGAAGCGAAGCGATAACGATTACGGACAGCGCAAACGCGGCTCAAGTGCGGCTCCTATCGCTATCGATTAGTTCAAGAGGATCAACGGCGGTCCGGTTGCCCGCGCTGACAAGTGCATGAGATGAACACGGCTGCAATGCCATCGACAACTGCTATTTGCTCCTCGTCACTGATTATCCTGGCCGACTACGAAGGATATCATCTTCTCGGCACTCGGAAGTGTCGATCGCATCAGTAAACACCTTGGCGAGAGGACAGCATCTCGTCGTTGTCGTCGCCGTTGTTTCCGCCGTTGCGCACGCCGCTCTTGCGCCGCATCTTCATCAGCCCGGCAGTGCCGCCGCCCACAATCGAGTCCGAGTCGCCGTCAAACGACAGCAGCCCCTTCTTGGATGAGACCGATACGGAAGACGCTTGGTCGAGCCAGATCGGGAGCTTCTGCTGCTCTTCCTGGAGCGTCTGGCCGGATCCATGTGCTGATCTGTCTCGTGGAGCGGTGACGACGTAGTTGGCGTTCTTGGCACCGAACACGTCGTCCTCGTCCTCGTGCTGGTCTTGGTGGTTCGCCCCACTCGGTCGTCGACTATTGCCTGGTGCGGACTGCGGCGGAGGGAACACGTCTGCCATGAGCTGTTTCTCTTCGACGGGGACGGAGCGTGGCGGCCGCAGCGCGGCGATGCGCCGCACATGCGACGCGCGACTCCCACGGACAACGTTCGAGCCTTGACTGCCATCCAAGTGGTCAGGGTTGTTGTCGCCGCTGAAGTCCTCAGCTAACAACCGCTGCACGCGCTTCTGCAATGCGGGGGAGCAACCCGTCTGGATGAACTTGGTCACTTCTGCCTCGCGAGTCGACTTGAGGTGCTGCATGATCCGATGGGCTGCGACGCGGACCGTGGGGCTTGGATGCGCGACTGCGGAGCCCAGGAACGGGACGAGGTTGTCGACACTGAGCGTCTCAGTGGACTGCTTGGAGGTCGTCGAACCGCTGCCTGACCGCCGCCTGCCCAGGTCTGCTGTCGCGATCGCGTCTTCCAAGCGTGCAGCCTCCATCACGAAATCGTTCAGCAGCTCCAGGCGCAGCATGAACTGCCAGCGCAGCTTAGCAACCTCGATCTTGCGCTCTTGGGTGTTGTCGGTGCCTGTTGCAGCTGCATCTCGCTGCTCTGGCGCACTCAGCAGCGCGTTGCACACCGCGTTCTTGCCGACGCTGTGTCTTCCAGCAATGAGTTGGAGCAGCGCCTTGACGTGGGACCGAACGCGGATGCTCTCGCTTGCTGACTGTTGCACAACACTGCGGACCGTCGATCCAAGCACCAAGTGCACACCCCACTCGCCCCATGGAATGGCGAACTCGGCCGTGATGGCTCCAGAGCCCGGTGGGTCCACGAGCAGGCGAAGCAAGTCAAACGCGGAGAGGCACACGGACGGAGCGTTGTCTGCGAGCAGTTGCTTGGTGAGCAGGCAGCAGATCTCCCACGAACCCTTGAGGCTCGGATTCTGCGGAGATGCCAAGAAGAGCGCGATGAGCCTGTCGACGCCCTCGCAGCGCTGGACACTGGACGACGAGGTCAGCAGATCGGTGATCTCGCTTGAGCACACGGCCGACAGCTTGTGTGTATCGATCGCGACGGGCTGTCTGCGCGCACTGTCCACCTCTGGTCGTGTCGTGCTGCTTCCGTCCGCGTCGTCGTCCGAACTGGAAGGTAGCGCCTTCTTGATCTGCACAATGCTGCGCGATATGGAGTCGCGAATGGCTGGCTTCGCCTGCGCGAGCAGTCCGTTCAGGTCGATGCGTCCATAGGCTTCGTCAGTGCCGCCGCTCGTCACCTCGAAGACCGCAATGTAAGTCGCCACTGCTGCGTTCCGGACGTCGACGTGCTTGTTGTCGAGCGCGGGGCCGACCAGACTCAAGATGAGCGCCATATCCGGACGCAATGGTGTCGGTGCTGCTGCTGAAGTCGTTAAGCAGCTAGCATGCGCTTCCTTGACAAGAGTGGTGAGCAGCTTTAACAGCTCGCCGATGATCACAGCGGAGGATGCGACTGAGGATATCGACGCGGCAAGCTGCTGGTACTTCTCCGACAGCATTTTGCACATGCGCGCATGCCCCACGTGGCTTAGCGACGCCATCGAGTGCAGCAGAGTGAAGCAGTCCTGTCGGATGCGCTGCTTCGTGTCCCCAAGCTTCTGGAGCACAAGGCCCACGACATTCTCAAGAATCTCGTCCACGAACTCGTGACTCGATGTGATCAGCGGCAGGAAATCCGTGGCGATCACCTGGAAGAGCCGCAGCGAGCACTGGAAAACGCGCGCCACCGTATCATTGAGTCCCAGCTCGAGCACGTGAGCCAAGTTTCGGAGTGTGTCGAGTGTTTTCGGGAGTGCCTGCTCCGGGGGGATCTTGCCACTCGAGCAGCCCACGACCTGCCGCTCCACCTCGCGCACAGCAGCCTCGCGTTGTGCCCATGCTTTGTCAAGTAGGCAGCGCACGATTTCTTCGCCAAAGCCTTGGATGATGGTCGCGAACACCTCCTTTTGCTCATTCGAGAGCGCGGTTCCGTAAGGCAAGGGGGCTGGAGAAGACGACGACTGGCTGCCACTCCCTCCGCCAGTCGATGATCCCGATCCGGCAGACAGTGACGCGTTTGAGAGCGCTGGCCGGTGTTTGGTCGACGATCCGGACGCTGTTGGAGGTCGGATCCCGCCCGATGTGCCCGGGCGAGAAGTCGACGCCTCACTGGACACGTCAAAGTCGTCGACCTCCTCCATCAACATGTCCGCTTCTAGCGCTCCCTTCTCGACAAGCCGCGATATGAGTTTTTGGCGCGAAGAGCGAGCCAATGCGTCCACGAACGGCATGGCCGCGCTGCGAGCCGCCTGGAGCGCGTCGGCGATGATCTGCAGCGCCACTTGGCGCACACTCTGGTCCCGGTGCTCACACGCTTGCAACGCCGGCTGGAGGACGTTCTTGATTGGCAGCGGGTGTTGCTGCTCGTCCTGGGTCGACGTGCCTTCTTTGACGCCGAACTCAAGCAGCAGCTTGGAGATGAGGCCGAGCTTGTTGGCAAGGTACGTGGGTGAAAGCGCCTGTGGCGACGCGTTGCGGTCGCTCGCGATCATCTCCTCCAGCAGCATTTCGGGCCCGATCGACGCGAACTGGCGCGACAACAGCAGTAGCGCGTCCTCGGTCGTCACGTGCAACCTGCTCTTGGAGTCGCCAAGCTTGACCAGCAGCCGCGGGATTAACGGACGGATGAATTCATGCATGACGGCGACGTCCGAGGTGCCATCGACGGCGCTGTTGAAGTGGATGGCGACCTCCATCAGCAACGCAACTGCAGCCTCGAAGACCGAGTTGACACGGTCTTGCAGCGCTTGCAGCAGCACCTTTTGCAGCGCCTTGACGAGCGATCGGAGGTCGCTGCCGTGGTTGTTGTCGAATGACAGCAATCGCGTCTCGACCTGGTACTGCAGGAAGCTCAGTCCTTCGACGCGAGGTGCCCAGGCATTGGAGAGCATGCACCGCGTCGCCTTCTCGCCAAAACACGCCACCATGTCGCCCACTTCCTCGCGCTGGGCGTCCGAGATGGGTTCTGCGTACGGCAGCTCGTCCTCTTTCTGTGCGCTCTTGGACCGTGGCGACAGTGCCGCGGCGGGATCAATGAACGCATCTGTCTTATCGGTCAATGCACCTGGCTTGGTGATCGACAAGCCTGGGATCTCGCCGCTTGCGCTGTCAGTCTGCACCGACGTGAGTCGCTTGCTCTGCTGCAGCGCATTGCGCAGTCCGGTGTTGATCTTTGCCTGGATGGACGGCTTGAGCGTCTGGTTCTGCTGTTTGAAGATCGACTCGGTCCAGCTCTTCATCTGCTCGTACATTTGCTCTGCTGTGCCCGTCATCTCTGAATGTTGAGCAGCAATAGAGTGGTTAGACCCGTGAGAATGTCGCGCGTGAGGTGATCAGTGAATGGTGTAATCTACCTGACTGCTCGCATCGGATGAGGACGCTTTGGACCAGCAAGTCGATGGCGGCGCTCCGGACGTGGACGCTCGAGTTGTCGAGACCCTGGAGACTCACCTTGACGGCCCCCGCGAAGTGGACACCGCTCGTGGCTTCATCAAGCCGGTACTGGCTTGCGATAGCGTTTAAGACCTTGATCCCGACTAGTTGATGTCGCCACGAGTTGGCCACACCGACAACAGACGAGCTCTGACCGTCACCAGCGACTGCCTTGGATGGTGACAAGGCTGCCGACCCGACCGACTCGGCGGCTGTGAACATGAGCGCGATCTGGGAGGTGACAAAGCGCGTCAGGTCTGCACTCTTGCAGATCAAGAAGAGCAGCGAGGCGACAGCTTCGCTCGCGTCCTTCTCGTTGGACCCCGCGCCGCGACTCATGAGCGCCGAGGTGATCCGCTGGATGGACGGCCGCTCCTTGTGGAACTGCGCCGAGTGGAAGCTCTTGTCGTTCATGGCGGCACCAAATGCCGACCGCAGCAGTGTCGTGCAGCAAACCGAGACGACCTGCGAGACGGCGTCCTGCAGCGCGCGCTCGATCAGGACGCTGGCCGCGTCGAAGAGTTTGATGGCGTTCTTGACGCTCTGCGCGCTCTGGAAGCACAGGTTGGCGTCGCCGATGGCACTCATGCGCTCCTTCCAGTTGGCGCTGCGGAACCCCTTGCCGACGTCTGCTCCGAACGCGTTCTTGACTAGCGTCACTTGCTCGTAGTCGTCGGACGTGAACGAGTCGTCCGCGTCGTCGTCACCTCCGCCGTGCTCCATCTCTGCTTCTTCCTCCCCGGCGCCGTGTTGTTGATCCGGGTACTCGGCCGGCAGCAGCAGCGGCAGGATCGACGCCGGCGCGACGTCCACTGGCGTCCGTCCCTGGTCGTCGCACGCGTGGACGTCCGCGCCGGCCTCCAGGAGGATCTTGACGATCGCCGGGTGGTTCTCAGCGCTGGCCAAGTGCAGCGCCGTCTTGCCGTTGCGACGCGTGCCTGTCAGCTCGGCGTTGCACTCGACGAGGAAGTTGGCGATGCCCTCGTGGCCCTTGAAGCACGCGATCTGCAGCGCCGTGAAGATGCCCTGGTCGCCGTCGCGGGGTACGATCTCGGGCCGGTCGCTGTAGTCCACGTCGATGTCGGCGCCGTTGGACACGAGCCACTTGACGAGCGGCAGTTGGCCGCTGCTGGCCGCGTAGAACAGCGGCGTGTGCCCGAAGGCGTTGATCTCGTTCAGGAAGGCGTCCGCCATGCCGGCGCACATGAGCAGGAACTTGCACGCGTCCAGGTTGCCGTTGTCGCACGCATAGTGGAGCAGCGAGTTCTTGGTCTTGGGCTCTATCAAGCCCTTGACCGTCTCGCGCGCAGCGTCCTCGTCCGCCAGCAACCGCTGCAGCAGCTCGCCGACCGCCGCGAAGTCGTTGTGCTGCGCTGCTTGGAACAGCTCCTTCTTGGCGAGCGCGTCGGCCATCACGAGCGAGGTCTCCACGAGAGAAGAGGCCGTCAACGCGGTGGAGACACGCCTGGTCGGTCGGTCGAGGGGAAATGCCGAGTTGCGGCGCGCTCAAGATCCCGGCCGAATGAGGCAGCCAACGGGCGCGACTCATGGACACGAGGCGACCGAGAAACCCTCGTCTCGACCGATCCGGCGCCTGGCCAGGCAGATGCAACGGCAGTGGACTCGGCCGCTATAAATACCGGACGCCAAGTGTGATGGCCATCCTCTCATGCCCGGTGGTGGACGCCCGCGAACGCAATGAACTCGGCGACCCGGCTCATGTCAGGCCGCGACGATGGGTCGGGCTGCAGCAGCATGCGGATCAGTGAGCGCACGGACGCGCTTGCAGCTAGCGGAAGCATCAGCAGCAGGTCGTGGACGCTGTGGGCGGAATACATGACCGGCGTGCGCGCCGCTGACGGGTTGGATGTTGCGGCCGAGAGTTGGGCGTGCTGCCAGAGCATCAGCGCGTCGCAGAGCACGCATCCGAGCATCCAGACGTCTGCTTTGGGCGACGCGGAGCGGCGGTCGAGCGCCTCCGGGGGTGCGTAGTTGACGTGCATGCACTCCAGCACGTCTCCGTGCGCGAGTCCGTCACTGTCGAACCCTGCCTTCCAAGCGAGCAGGCCTCCGATCTTCACCTTGAGGTGTCTCGGCGCGACTGTGGCGTCCTCTGCGTCCGAGCAAACGTAGATGTTGTCCGCTTTGATGTTGAGGTGTACTGCTCCAAGGCTGTGCATGGCCGCAACGCCAGCGGCGACGTCTCGGAGCACGCTTAGGACGTGCTGCTCGACCTGCGTGTACGCATTTGCGTCCCCCAGCAGCCGGTCAAGAACGCGCTGGCGGTAGAACTCGCCCCACGAGCCGCGAGGGAAGAACTCGGTCGCGACAAACTGCACTGGCCAGCACTCGAGCAGCATTCCACTGCCGGCAAAGTTCTGGAAGCTGCGCTTGTCCACGAGGCGCATACTCGCCACGAACGGGCTGCGGAGGCGCTGCTGTATCACTCTTAGCTGATCAAAGCTGTAGTTCGCCTCTCTTTCTGATCGATGCGGCAGTGTGTAGACCACCACGGGTGTCGACACGTCTGGCAAAGCGTTGTCCACCATTAGCAGGGCCATTTTCTGCGACGAAGAGAGCGACAGACAACGCTCGAAGCGCAGACTCGACAACATTGGTGGGAGATTGACGCAACGCTCGAGGATGCGGACGTAGTTGTCGCTCGCGGTCTCCTGAAAGCGAAGCATCGGACGCTCCAGACGCCGCTTGAATCTCTCCAGCTCGACTTGCATCGCCCGGTCTTCGTCGAATAGCGCGCGTCTGGTTGACTCCTCAGCTTGTAGCATGGTCTCAACGAGTTGCATCGGACTCATCCCTGTCAGTGGGTCAGCTTGATGCAGAGGCGAGTTTGTCGTTCCCTTCCGCTTGTGTCGGCGGTGTATTCGATGCTGGATGCTTCGCTTCTTCCCCTGATCTCTGTCCTGCTCACTTGTCATCGACTCGATGACCACCAGCAAGGTGTGCAAGACCTCCAGCACTGCGATCTCCTTGTCATCCGTCAATGTCGCGAGCTTGTACGACACAAAGTCTAGCTCTGCAGGCGCTGCGTCTTGAGTTTCTTTCGCTGGAGACGTCATCGGAGACGTAGGTGTAGAGCGACCACCGTCTCTCGACTCCTGCTGATCACCAATGCCTGCAATCCCACTTGCCATGCGGACTTCAGCCTCTTTCAGTCGAAGTTCTAACAAACTCGGCCACTCCTCTCGATGGTTTTGCTCCGCCTCGTCGATCTCATTGCGCGCCAGTTCCCACTTCCGTCGACGACAGAGGCAGCAGTACAGCTCCCCGCTGCGTGCCGCCTGGATCCAGCGGTGATGGTGATCTTTCTCCCACTCCTCCTTCGCCTTAATAAAGCTGTCTCCTTGTAGCCACAGCATTTCTTTTGATGCATCAGCGCTCAGCGATCGGAGCAGTGCAGCTCGCTCTTGCAGCTGAGCCAGCTCATGCTCCGCCTTCTTCTTGGAGACGAAACCCATCCGAGAGCGCGCGACACCAGTTCCCGGCCGGAGCGCTGCGACTTCAATGGCAGCGTCGATGTCGTCTTCCGCTTCAAGCACCGCCTTCTTGATGCGATTGTAGTAATCCCCGACCTCTTCGATGATGGAGATGAACTCGCGGAACTCTAGAGCGGTGACCTCGCAGTCGTTCTGCCTCGCCGATGCGAAGCTGACGACGAACTGCTGTAATTTTGGAGAAGACAGCAACTCGCCCAGGCCCTTCACGACCGCCGAGGACTGCTGGATCTGTGCTCTTCACGACGAATGGCAGGGTCAGCTGTGAGATCTCTATGCTCTTTCATCGACTTGTTGAGCAAAGAGAACGTACTCGTGAGCGAAGATACCCGTGATAACGCTGATGAGCCGTATCTTGCCACATCTGGCCGTGTCCAACAGCTCGAACGTGGCTTGGATGGCCCCGAGCCGCTCTTCCTTTGCCTGTCGCTTAGCAGCCGCGAGCTTCTCCGCGAGCTCGGGCTCCAGTTCTGCGGTTGCGAAGACGGATTGTGGTGTTTGGCTCGAGAGCAGCAAGATCTTCTGCTTGAGCAACTCGGGAGAGCACTGGACATCACCTAAGAGGTGTTTCGCCAACTCCGTCCGGAGTTGCAGCAGAGTGATCTGCTGTCGCTTGAGCGATCGGACGCGCAGCTTGTGCTCGTGGCGCTGCTTGCGGCTTGCGCGGCGCTCCTTGGCACGCTCGGCCTCGATCTCGAGCTGCCACTGCATCGAGTCTTGCTCGGTGAAGAGACTGCCTGTGTGTCGAAGCTTCGCACCACCCTCTAGCTCGTTTGGTTGAGTTGATCCTGCCGACGGTGAGACTGGCGACAGCACGAGCTTCATGTACTTGTCGGCGGCCTTGTCGTGCTGCCTCTGCCTCCGCTTCTCAGCCTTGGCGTCGTTCTTGCGGCGACGAGACTCAGCTGCAGGGGACATGAACAGCGTCTTCC
Source organism: Phytopythium litorale (assembly GCA_023338075.1). NCBI lineage: Eukaryota > Oomycota > Peronosporomycetes > Pythiales > Pythiaceae > Phytopythium > Phytopythium litorale. Next base: position 18,473 of record JAADYB010000176.1, read on the forward strand.
CCTTCTTCCCCTTCTTGGCGTCCGCCTTCCCTGGCGACGGGCCACCGTCCAAGTCATCCACCGCATCCACGAGCTTTACGACCGCCTCGACCACACCCGCGGCCACCGCGTATTGGCTGAAGGCCTTTGCCCCACTCGAGCTTGTCAGCGCTCCTTGGCTGTCCAATCCATCGCTGGTCGTTGGCTGGGAACTCTGCTCCTCCTGCTCCTCGCCGGCGTCGGGCGGCAGCTCCCACACGGACTCGCCCGTGGCGTGGCTGTAGAAGTACAAGTTGCCGCTGTCGTCGAGGAACGGCTCCCACTGCAGCGCCATGGACGCGTCGATGATCAGTATCGATGGCGGGAACACCAGCAGTGGGGAACGAGGGGCATGCGCATCAAGTTGAAGCCACAAATAGCGCAGCTCTTCATGAGTTTGACTTGGATAACATATGCATGGCGTTGTCCAGTCGCCATTTTTTTCACTTTCGAGATGGTCAACATGGAGGTGGAGACGACGAGCGGCGCATCCGCGGGGGTGACGCTGCTGTCGTTCCTGCTGGTCGGCGCGCTCTGGGGGTGCACCAACCCGCTCATCAAGCGAGGTGCGACCTGTTTGCGGCGGTCCGGCGGCGATCGGCGGCCTCTAGCGGCGCCGGTGAGGCGCGCTGACGGGTGTGGAATGGATCGCTTTGCGGCGGCAGGCAGCGCGACGGAGCGCATGTACGCGCGGCGGGACAACTCGGCGCGCGAGCTGGGCAAGCAGGCGCTGCACCTGGTCAAGAACTGGCGGGTGTGACCTTTGGATGGCGTCGTGGGGAGGCACCACGGGGCGAGGCTCACGCACAAGTGTGTCGGTGTGTCTGTGCGTGACAGTTCGTTCTCCCGTTCGCGCTCAACCAGAGCGGCTCGGTCGCCTATGTCGCGCTGCTCGGGTCCACCGGTACGCTGCCTTCGATGGCTTCCATGGAGGTGCCGTGGAGCTGACGCGGCTGCTGCGGTGGCGGCTGTGGCGGTGCTCATGCGCGCAGAGATCTCGAGCGCGGTGCCGATCTGCAACTCGCTGACGTTCGTGTTCACGGCGCTGACGAGCCGCCTGCTGGGCGAGCGGCCGCAACGACCCGCATGTGCGTCGATCGCGTGTCTGGGCACTGAGGGAGGCTACGGCCGCGGGCTGACGCGTCGCCGGTGTCGTGCTGTGGAGCAGGGACCTACGGCGGCATGGTGCTCATTCTGCTGGGTGTGCTCATCTGCTTCCAGAGCAAGGTCGACCAGCAATAGGTATATCGATGTATCTGTTTATACAGGTATGAGTACCTTCAATGTAGACTCGTGTCGAAGTTTTGTTTGATTTTATATATCGCCGTATGTGATTGTAAAGGCTCAATGTGTCTGCAAACGGCGCGGCCATCCAGCCAAACGCCACAATCACAGACGCCATGAGCTCGTCGGGATCGGACGCGGAGGACGAGGACTACGTGCCGGAAGGTGCCGCGACTCGTTCCCAGTGCTGTACAGTACGTCTGCGCGGCCGCTGACGGCTGCTGCTGCTCGTCGTTGCAGGCGCTGAGGCGCAGCAGGAGGAGCAGGAGGAGCGCGACGAGAAGCCGGCGGATACAGGCCGAACGACGACCTCGGCGCACGTGTCCAAGCTCTGGGAGGACATGAACGCGTCCACTAGCGTCTCCAAGAAGGCGGCCGACCGGACGGCAAAGGTACGCGTGCGCGTGCGCGCCATGGAGATGGAGAGAGATGAAGAGAGAGCTGGAGAGAGCTGGAGAGAGACTCACGGACGAGTTGTGGTCGTGGACAGCTGCTGGGGGACATGACGAGCGGGAGGCTGGGCAAGAGGAAGAAGCGCAAGCTGCGCGAGTTCCAGTTCACGGTGCTGAGCCTGGACCCCAAGCGCTCGCGCACGGACCTGGCGGCCGCCGGCGCCGGCGAGACGGTCGAGCAGGTCGTCAAGTTCGCCGGCGTCGAGTACAGGTGCGTCGTGGTTTCTCCTGACGAGATGGAGGACGCTGGTGGGCTGACGCTCGGGATCGCTGGTGACGACAGCGTGGCGAAGAAGGCGATCGCCGGCGCGAGCGGCTCGGGCATCGACAAGGTGCTGGCGTCGATGGACGCACCCAAGAAGGTGTCGACGATCGAGAAGACGTCGATCGACTGGGACAAGTTCAAGGAGCAGGAGGGCATCGAGGACGAGCTCGCGCAGTACACCAAGGACGGGTACGTCGAGAAACAGGAGTTCCTGCAACGGCTCGACCTCAAGCGCTTCGAGATCGAGAAGGCTGAGCGCGACAAGCAGCGCAAACTCCAGCAGCTGCAGCAGCAGTAGGCGAGGAGCGACAGCCAAATCGATGAACTTGCGAGGGTGGACACCACCAGTCCCTGCGTCTCTGCAGGAAGCTGCGGTCCATCCTTCGCTATACATTGCGCTAATCCACCTCCATGGGGACCACATCCGGCGCCGCGTTCGCTTCCGCTGCAGCCTCTCTAGTGGCCGCGGTGTCTCTCCCGGCCTCGTCGTTGCCGCGTTGGTCCTGCGTCGGTCATCGAGGTTAACACCATTCCCGTTAGCTTCCATTCGTGTCGTATCACGTGCTGGATGGTTGGCATGGCGCTCACCTTGTCGTCCGCATAGAACTCGGCCTCGTGGTGCCGCTTGCCGTCATTGTCCGTCCGCGAGTCCGGGTCAGCCGCGTCTTCGTCCTCCTCGCGCAGCATGTGGACTGGCGGGGCCTGAGTCATCTGAACGCTCGGTGCTCCCGTGAGCGCGCGCAGGTTCTCAAAGATCTTGATCCTGAGAATATCGACCCGACGCAATCGTTAGTTAGTCAAGGGGAGAAGCTGGCATCCCAACAGGCGAGCGGCTTGGCATCGTACTTGCAGTCCTCGAGGTACTCCTTCGAGTTGGCGTTCTCAAGCTCCGGGTCCGGCTCCAGGTGGAGCTTGAATGACGGCGCGTAGAACTCAAAGTAGTCGTTGTACGGGATGTTGTTGGACACGGTCTCGTCCAGCAGGATGGACGTCTCGTATGCCCAGGCGCGAGACACGTTGCGGATCGTGTAGCCGCCGCCTCCAAGCACCAGCATCGGCAGCCCGAAGCTCTTGACGAAGCTCACGCACTCGCCGTGGCCCTTGGTTGTGACGTTGAACGAGCCGAGGCGATCGCCCGTCAGCGAGTCCGCGCCGCACTGGAGCACGACGGCCGACGGCTGGAACGACTCCATGACCTTCTGGATCACGGGCTTGAAGATGCTCTCGTAGCTGTCGTCCGTCATGCCACTCAGCAGCGGGAAGTTGACGGCGTAGTACTTGCCATTCTTGGCGCCAACATCCTAGCCACGCGTCGTTCAAGAGGTTAGAGCGGCGCCGAAGAGGGTATGACGGTCATGACAAGCGACGCACCTTGATGTCGCCCGTGCCAGGGAAGAAGTCGCCGTACTTGTGGAACGACACCGTCATGACTCGGTCCGTCACGTAGAAGGCTTCTTCGACGCCGTCGCCGTGGTGCACGTCGATGTCAATATATAATACTCGCGGGTGGTACCTGGCGGCAGATGTCCGTGTCCGTCAGTACCAGCCTCCCAGAGCGGACAAACACGAGCGCAGCAGGCGCGAGTCGACATACTTGAGCAGCTCCAGGATGCCCAGGACGATGTCGTTGACGTAGCAGAAGCCCGAGCCCTCTGACTTCTTGGCGTGGTGCAGGCCGCCGGCCCAGTTGATCGCGATGTCGCTCAGCCCGTGGTTCAGGCGGCTGACCGCGTCTGGTTGGGTCACACACACGAAGCGGACGCAGTTAGCGCGGCGGGATCGATCCCAGCATCCGGAAGACAGGTCGACTCACCCAGCGTCCCGCCCGAGTAGATCTGGCAAAAGTCGAACAGGCCGTCGAACACGGGGCAGTCCGTCAGCTCGCCCAGGTTGTCTGGGCGGTTCCATGGGCCAGCGACAAGCGTTCGTGAGCGACACCGGCGTGTGATTGAGGCGCGGCGAAGTACACCAGGGGCGCGTACACTTCTGCAGCTCCGAGGAGAGGTCCTTCTGGTTGGACGGGCTGACGCGCTGGAGGAAGTCGATGTAGTCGGCGGCGTGGAAGGCCTTGATCTCGTTCGGGGACGCCCAGTGCGGCTCCTGCGAGCCACCAGCGGTCCAGCGCGCGCGCGTCAGTCGTCAGGAAGGAGGCGAGGCGTGCCGCGCCAGCACTCGCACGCACAAAGATATCCATCTTGCGGTACAGGTCGTAGTTGACGACCAGGTGGTGCGCCAGCTTCATGCGGTGCGGCTTCATCGGGTGCCCCGGCCCGTAGTAGAAGTGCCCCTCCTCCGCTGCGCACGCGACCCAGACGAGCGGACACGGTCAGTAGCGGAAACGCGTCGGTGCGAGCACCTCCCCCTTCGGTTCGTCCCGGATGAGCGCGCGGCCGTGACCCCTCGCGCCGAACGACCAAGTCGACCGTCGCCGGTGGAGGAGACGAGCGCCGCCGCGACCAAGACGCGGAGCCGGGGAGGAGGAGGAGAGGAGGACCGACGTACGGTGGTAGAAGTAGGAGACACGCTTCTTGGTGGCGCTCGCCATGGTCGCCGCCGGGCAGTCCGCTTCGCGCCGCCGCCTTCTTCCCGCCAGGCGTCGATCGAGTCCAAGGTGTCGAGGACTGGCGGAAGAGAACCTGACATATTTTATCATGCGTGAGACTGTCCGACGATTTGTTTGCGATGAAGCAATACTATATACTATAGAAAGTCCGTAGAAAACTAGAAAATATTGACCTTTCAAAACATATTCACACTATATATTGAAGGATCCTTTGTGATTTCCACGGAATTAGCCATCCGCAGGTGATTCCATGGACTGAAATACCCTAACCACTGTAAAAATATCGCGTTTTCGCGATTCAAGGACATCCGATACATGCGACGATGTGCACGATGTTGAACACATGCGATTTGGCATCACCACACTCGACCAGCACTTCAAGTGAGCTCAAACGCATCCAAGTGTCCATGTCGTGCCGTCACTAGTCGATTTCCATGGGCATACCATCCGCCGCCTCGACCTGCTGGTCCGCCTGGGTCTCTTTCTGTGACCCGGAGTCTTCGTTTCCGCGTTGGTCCTGTCAGAGCAGACATTGCGAGCCGTCAGAGGACGCACCCTGGTCGAATGCGACCACGCACAGCCGCGTACCTTGTCGTCCCGGTAGAACTCGGCGTCATGCTGCCGCTTGCCGTCACTGTCGGCCCGCGAGTCCGGATCGACCGCGTCCTCGTCTTTTTCTCGAATCATGTGAGCAGGCGGGGGAAGGTTCATCTGCACACTTGGAGCGCCCGTCAGTGCACGGAGGTTCTCGAAAATCTTGATCCTGAGAGTCCAGAACGGAGTACGAGCAGCGGCAGCGGCAGCGCCAGTAAGTCCTCCAGACAACCACACCGCACTTCTGTCGAGCATGCGTACTTGTGCTTTTCGAGGTATTCCTTCGAGTTGTCGTTCTTCAGCTCGGGGTCCGGGTCGAGGTGCAACTTGAACGTCGGCGCGTAGAACTCGAAGTAGTCGTTGTAGGGGATGTTATCGGAGACTTCCTGGCCGACGAGGATCGAGGTTTCGTACGCCCAAGCCCGCGACACATTGCGCATCCTGTAGCCTCCGCCGCCGACCACGAGCATGGGGAGGCCGAAGCCCTTCACAAACCGAACGCATTCGCCGTGGCCTGTCGACCACATCGCGTCAGAAAACGACAGTCTCGGCCACCGCAAAGGGCAATCGGGATCCGCGTACCGTGTGTTGTTACGTTAAAGCAGCCAAGGCGATCACCAGTCAGCGAGTCAGCGCCGCACTGCAGCACGACTGCAGTCGGCTGGAAGGTCTCCATTACTTTCTGGATGACCGGCTTGAAGATGCCTTCGTAGCTTTCATCGTCCATGCCGCTGTGCAGAGGGAAGTTCACTGAGTAATACTTGCCCGCTTTTGCTCCAGTATCCTGGTCAGCATCGCCAAAGCACACCACACCACACCGGCAAATCTCAGCCTCCAACCCAAGATCATGTCAATGCTTCAAATACAAACCTTGATGTCTCCCGTCCCGGGAAAGTAGTCGCCGTACTTGTGGAACGACACCGTCATGACACGGTCCGTCACGTAGAAGGCTTCTTCGACACCGTCCCCGTGGTGAGCGTCAATGTCGATGTATAGCACTCGCGGGTGGAACCTGTACCAGTCAGGCAATGAAGTCAGCGAGGGCACTTGGGAGTTGTTCGCATGTTGTGCATCGCGCACACATACTTGAGCATCTCGAGGATCCCCAGCACGATGTCATTGACGTAGCAGAAGCCAGACCCGCCTGCTTTCTTCGCGTGATGAAGTCCGCCAGACCAATTGATGGCGATATCACAGAGACCGAAGTTCAAGCGGCTCACCGCGTCTGGCAACACCAACGCACCCAACCACGAAGACGTTAGGCGCCAAGCAGACTGATGACACGCTGTCAACGCTCTGACGGTACCTAGCGAGCCGCCGGCGTAGATCTGGCAGAAGTCGAAAATCCCGTCAAAGACTGGGCAGTCGGTGTCGCTCGTCTCGCCAAAGTTGTCTGTCCAGGCGAACAAGCAGCGCGTTCAGCGGCATGTCGTGAATGTCAGGCGACGTCAAGAGCAAAGAGACTCACACTTGGTGAGGTCGGCGTTCATATCGCGCTGGTTGGCTGGGCTCACGCGCTGCAGGAACTCGATGTAGTCCGGCGCGTGGAACACCTTCATCTCCTCCGCCGACGCCCAGTGCGGCTCCTACACCGCACGCCGGCACGATCAGTCCTCTGCCCATCCGACGACCTCTCTGGTGATTCACACGGAGAGCACGCACGTAGATGTCCATCTTGCGGTACAGGTCATAGTTGACGACCAGGTGATGGGCCAGCTTCATGCGGTGCGGCTTCATCGGGTGGCCCGCGCCATAGTAAAAGTGCCCGACCTCGGCTGCCAGACACGGCATTACCCGATCATTAGAGAGACCATGGAACGCCGAGCAATCAACCGGCCGCGCAGTAAAGACCGCGAGCGCGCAGCTAGACACGACCGCGACGGGTGGCGGCCACGTACGGTGGTAGAAATAGGAGACGCGCTTCTTGGTCGCCATCGCGTCCCCGGCCGGCTGGCCCAATCGCCTGGGCGGTCTTCTCCTTGGTCTACTCCTTGGTCTTCTCCTTGGTCTTCTTGGTCTTCGCCTTGGTCTTGGTCGCCGTCTGTCTCCCGCGCTGCGAATGGCCGAGTGACACGCCTCGAGTATACCCAGCATCGCGAGGAAAGTACCGTTTCCGGAGTGGTGGTCGCATTGACGTCGTCGATGTGGAGGTGACGATCACTCTCACGGCGGTTCAACAACTTCTTTATCGTATATGTTGGCTTAACTAATTGCCACAATCTGACTCATCAAGTTCATACACATCCTCATAACGAATACGACGCCTATCAGCGTGTCTGCGCTTCCATCTCACGGCCTCTTTGATTTGATCAACCGCTCGAATACAAGACCGCGCTCAATTCCCCGCACTGCTCGCCATTCGCCATTTCACCACCAGCAGCGCACCTCGACGCCGACCATGCGATCCTTCTCGCGCGCCGCCTCCGCCCGCGTGGCGACGGCGATGCGGGCCGCCTACAGCACGGGCGGTCCGGCGACCAAGAAGTCCGTGCCGATCCACCCGGGCGTGGCGCTGGCCGTGGGCGGCGGGGCGGCCGCGGCCGTGGTCGCCGCCTACCGGGGCGTCGTGCCGCACGAGTGGCTGATCAAGCAGCTCGCGGACCCCATGATGCCCGTGGTGCGGCTCTTCCCGCCCGAGACGGCTCACCAGATTGCCGTCAAGGCCGCGGCGTTCGGCCTCATCCCCAAGGTGCGCGGTACAAGTCGCTGGTGGGTCGGCGAACGCTTGACTGACGTCCGAGGGTGGATGGTAATGATGATGAACGCAGGAGGACAAGGGGGACGCGCCGCAGCTGCGCGTGCAGGCGTTCGGGCTGGACTTCCCGAACCCGATCGGCATGGCCGCGGGCTTTGACAAGAACGCCGAGGCAGTCGTGGGCGTCTTCGACATGGGCATGGGGGCCGTCGAGATCGGCAGCGTCACGCCCGAGCCGCAGGTCCGTCCTCTGCGGTCGCGGCGGCGCCTGCCGGTGGCTAGTCACTCACTCGCTTGCACCTGCAGCCGGGCAACCCCAAGCCGCGCGTGTTCCGCCTGTACGAGGACCGCGGCGTGATCAACCGCTACGGGTTCAACAGCGAGGGCCTCGAGTCGGTCGCGCGCCGCCTCGAGCGCTTCGTCTCGACGCGCGAGCAGTCGGCCAAGCACCACCGCTCGGGCGTGCTCGGCGTCAACCTGGGCAAGAACAAGACGACGGAGGACGCGGCCGCCGACTACGTCAAGGGCGTGCACGCGCTCGGCAAGTACGCCGACTACCTCGTCGTGAACGTGTCGTCGCCCAACACGCCCGGCCTGCGCACGCTGCAGGGCAAGACGCAGCTCCAGGAACTGCTCGTGCGCGTGCTGGCGGCTCGCGACGCCGTGCAGAGCCAGGAGAAGCGCAGGATCCCGCTGCTGCTCAAGATCGCCCCCGACCTCACGGGCGACGACAAGCAGGACATCGCCGACGTCGCGCTGCAGCTCAAGCTGGACGGGCTCATCGTGTCCAACACGACCGTCAGCCGCCCCGACACGCTCAAGAGGTATCGTGCGGTGGTGCTGGCGCGTCGTGTATCCTCTGCATACCTGACGCTGATGCTCGCGTGCTCTGCCCTCTTCCAGCTCGAACAAGGTGGAGACTGGCGGCCTGAGCGGCGCCCCCGTGCGCGAAATGTCGACGCAGGTGCTGTCCGACATGTACAAGCTGACGGGCGGCAAGATCCCGCTCATCGGCGTGGGCGGCATCTCGTCCGGCAAGGACGCGTACGACAAGATCCTCGCCGGCGCGTCGCTCGTGCAGATGTACTCGTGCCTCATCTACGAGAGCCCGCTCGCGATCGCGCGCGCCAAGCAGGAGCTGGTCAAGCTGCTGGAGGCCGACGGCTTCCGCCACATCTCGGAGGCGGTGGGTGCTGCGCACAAGAAGTGAGCGAGCCAGCGGCGAAGGCTCGTCTTCTCTTCATGCTAACGCGTTACGGCTCGTTGCTTCGCCGTGACCCGAACCCACCTGTGTCTCTGTCTACGCGCTACACCTCCGTCACCTTTGGCGTCGTGCACATCTCGCACTCTGCCTCCGTGTCGTCGTTGACATAGGTGCAGGCAGGGCACACCCAGACCAGCGTCGCGCTTGCAGAGGCCGCGAACTCGTGGGGACGACGCGTGCTGCTGTTGGCTGCATGCCCCCCGCCGCTGTTGCCACCGCTGCTCGCAGTCGACCGGGCGTGCGAAAGGAACACCGAGTCCTGGAACCCGACCTCCGGCTCGTTCCCCTCGAAAATCGCGAGGTCGTCAGCGTTGTCTTCGGACAGACGCATGAACACGGCGTCACTAGCCTTGACACTGGACGCAGCGCAACCAATGCACCATCCATCGCAGAGCAGTCAGAGCCAGCACAACAACAAGCGAGAGCAAGCCCAAGTGCCAGCACGTACCCGCACTCTTTCAGTGTCCGGCGATCTTGCAGCAGCTCGCCCTTGTAGTAGAGTCGCTGGCGCACAGGTAGCGCGTCGATCTCGGCGTCGATCTTCGCCTTGAACATGTAAACCGTGTCGGTCGCGTTGGCCGCGATCAGCCACGTGGACGCCGAGCCTGGCCGGATCCGCTTCGAGCGCCGGCGGCCCGACACATTCGCCTCGGCGGTGAGGGACTCGCCACTAGGCACGGGCTGGTCGGGCAGAAGAAGCTGCACGTTCACGATGCGGTTCTCAAAGTTCTCGAGCTCGCAGCGGTGCACTTGCTGCGCCACGCCCTCGCACTCGCTGCAGCGCACACTGGCGTCGTTGTCGTCCATGCAGTCTAACGGGATTACGTCGTCCGGGCAGTCGCCGCCGAAGGCCTCCACTTGGCCGGACACCAGCACCGATGCGTAGGGGCACCGCCGCCAATGCACTCGCCCGTTGCCACGGTCGAGGAGAGCGTAGAAGAAGACCGCGGTCGGATCGCCGTAGAGATCCACGAGGTCCACCATCTCTTCCTGCGTCACGAACTCCACACTCACGTCGTTGCGGTCAACGGGCGCTCCTCCGTCCAGCGCGGTCACCAAGTTCTGCGGAAGTATCAGCTGTCCATGCTGACACAACAGAGTTCCCGACGAAAGTGGTGGCGGCATCGCGTGGTCGACATCGCGAATGTACTCTCGCCACTCGCGCATCCAGCCCCGCGGGACGATGAACATGCGTCTGCTGGAGCTCAGCGTCTGCTTGGATGCGTTGAAGCCGTGGGTTCCAGAGAGCGAGAAGACCTCGCTCAGGAGAAAAGTGCCGCTGTCGGTGTCGCTTGACGTCGCGCTCCCTTTTTTCCGGTACAACCGCGACAACGCATGGCGCGCAAGCACCTGGTCACGACATGCACGCTCCATCTGGATGGTCTCTTCCGTCGCCGCTTCGTTCACCTGGCACTCCAGACACGGCTCCGTGCTTGGGGCAGGGAACGCCCGGGTCGGCGCGAACTTGGAGGTGAAGTACGTCCATGCCTCTGCCGGCATGGCGCGATACTTGCGCTTTTCGAGGGTCAGATTGCCATGGACACACGTGATGTCCGCGTTCAGAGGCGCCAGCCACACCGGCTCCGAGTCTGCAGCCTCACTTGAGTCGCCTTCGGGGACGCAGTGCAGGCTGATCTCTTGCTGCACTGGACCGTTCTTCTTCTCCTTTTTGGCGATCGCAAGCAGCCGCTTGTGATCAGCTTGCAGATGCATTTTGTAGCTTGACATCCAAGCTCGACTCATCAAGAAGCCACCGCTGAGGTTCGCAGTGCCAGCCTTCAACAGCCCAAGTTCGAGTTCTACCTCCTTGAGCTGCTCCGCGTCGTCCGAGAGTTTACCACGGAACTCCTGCTCACACCGGATGCATCGATAAGTCGCGGCTTCAAACGCGAACGGGGCCTTCGACTCCACTGGGATGTCTGGATCCGACGCCTCACTTGGCTTGACATCGCACGTCTTCTTCAGATAATCATACAGCTTTGCAGATATCCTCTTCAGCCTCGGAGCCATGTCGGGAGAAAACCTTGCTGGAGGTGCTGCCGCCTCTGACGCGTCCGACCTTCTCCGCCTTGTTCGTCGAGGGCCGTCACCCGGACTCGATCCGCTTAATGCAGGAGAAGGACGAGAGTGGATGCAGCAGAATGGAGAGACATCTGTTGGGCCGGAGAAGGGAATGTCTTGCTCACGGAGTGGTGACGCCGCGACTGATGTCTGGTCCCCACTGGCACTGTTGTCGTCGTCATCGATCACGATCGCCCCGTCCGGAGAATCCCCCTCGTCTGTCTTGGCGCCGTCTTCTTGCTCGCCTCCATCCACGTCCACCGTCACAGGAGACGTTTCCTGCGTCGCAGTCACGTCATCGTCACCCGGGCTCGACGCTTCCGTCGGTTGACTCTCGGAAGTAGCCTTGATGCTGTCTCCCACCAGACTTTCTTCGCCCGAGACCCAGTTACGCAGCCACTGGGCGTCGACCCAGTAAAAGCTCGTCGCAGAAGGGTCGACGTACGGGTGCTCCTTCTCAAAGAACCGCTTGTACGCGTCCACGCGCTCCGCAATGCGCTTCTCCATGCCTTGCACCTTGCTCCGATACTCCTCCACGTCAGCGTCGAACGCCGTGTTCAGAGCCTCAACGTCTTCCAGGCACTCGGGAGACGGCAGTATAGCTCCTTGAGTGCTCGGGCTATGCGTTGCGCTGGACGAATCCCGGACGTACAACAACATGTAGATGTCGCGAGACCGAATCTTCTTCCCGTGAACCTCTCTCGCAGTTGAAGATGGAGTCGACGCCATGCTGCTGACGACCGTGTCGTCGAATTCATACCAGCTGACTGCCGACGAGGCACGAGCCTCCGCTTCTGGGTGCGCGACCGAGGCGGTATAATGACCCACGTGCGCACTCTTCCCGCGGTGGTTCAGGTAGCCCGAGAGGCGATACACCGCGTCGTCGCCGTCCGTGAACGCCTGGACGTTGCCGCTTCTCCGAAGCATTTCCGTCATGTTGAGTGTCTCGTTGATCTCAATGACGTCCTGGGAGGCGAGCACAGGTCAGTTCTACGGACTCTATGTGGATATGTTGCCGTGCTTGGCCATGAACGCACCATCAGCTTCTTCTTCCGACCAGCGTTGGCGTCGTAGACAAAGCGCATGAGCTGGAAAGTGATCGTGTCTGGGAGTCGCTTCGGGTCCAGCTCGAGGTACCGCTCAGCGCACTCCTTCGAGTCGCAGTGCTCACAGAAGTACTTGTTCTCGCCCTCAAGCACCTCTGGCGACAGATACGACGCGATCGAGTCCTCCAGCGTTTTGTGGCCTTTGATGTTGAGTGACTACGAGTGCAGCAAGGCGGACGGACCACCACACAAGAGTGAGCTCACAGTGAGTACACGCAGGCAGGCTCCGCAGCAAGAGGCAGGTCTTACGATCTCGTAGTACGACGACGGCCGGAGCGAGCGCGTGTTGCACCGAAGGCACTTGGTGACGTAGTTCATGTGTCCCTGGAAGATGCGGTCGACGAGGTTCCAGTGCGCCGAGACGCGCGACTGGCCGAAGATCGTGCGCAGGTGCGCGAGCAGCAGCTTGTTGAACTCCTGCGCGTCCTGCTGCACGACGTTGTTGAGCGCCAGCGTCGAGGCGAACTCGGTCGGGTCGTACATGCTCTGGTTGCCGAGCTGCATCTGCGCGAACAGCTTCTGCAGCGCGCGCATCTGCCGCGCCTGCTGCTCGCTCACGCCCTGCTTCTTGGGCGACCACTCGTACACGGCGCGGCGGAACGGCAGGTTCACGAACAGGCACTGCAGCATGCTGTTCAGGTAGCACGTGGCACCGAGGTTGCGCAGGCCGCAGGGGACCAGGCCCGCCCCGCTGGTCACCGCCGCACGCCGGCGCTCGCGCGGGTCGTCTCCGAACACGCGCTGGATCACCTTCCTGCCCTGCCAGATGCCCTGCGCCAACGGATCGTCAGCGTCCGTCGCGCCGCTCAGGCCGGGGAAACAGCCCGCGCACTACCTTGTGGTGCTCGCCGAGCCCGTAGAGGCAGTTGGGGTTGTCCGCGCAGTTGCGCAGCGCACCCGGGCCCGCCGCCTTGCCGCTCTTCTTGCGCTGGTGGTCGGCGGGCCGGCACGCGCGCATGCCCAGCCGGTACGGGTCGTTGATGCGCGCCTCGCGGGCCGCCGCCGCCGCCGCCTCGCCCGCGCTGCCCTCGCGCTTCCTCTTGGCTCGCACCATGTCGCTGGCCGTCCCCTGGGCTTCCCTTGGGCTTCCCCTGCCCGTCCCCACGCGCCGCGTCGAGCGTCCGAGGCCGCCGACTTCTTCCTCGTCCGTGGCGAGGTGCTCGCGGCGGAGATTACACGGGTTACAGCGCGGGTACGGTTACACAGCTGCCAGGTTCTTAAATAACTTCGGTGTTACGGTAAGTTACGGACATCACCGCTCTTGATTTTCATAGGGATCCGATCTCGATAGTGGAATCTAGTCAAATCGAAGTTATATAAATCGTCTTGACGCGAGTATGCTGGCTCCCCTCCCCCGCTTGGTTGGCTGCCACGGCGACACCACGGCGACACCATGGGGGACGCGCATGCCGAGGGCGGCGGCACAATTCATCGCTCTTTGGAAGAAGAACCGGACAGACCTACGCAGCCATGGCTACCCAGCGTGAGGAGGACATCAAGATGATGCTGGCCGCCCAGGTCCACATCGGCACGCGCAATGCGGAGGCCAAGATGGCGGACTACATCTGGCGCCGCCGCAACGACGGCATCAACATCATCAACGTGGGCAAGACGTGGGAGAAGCTCATGCTGGCGGCGCGCGTGATCGTCGCGATCGAGAACCCGTCGGACGTGATCGCCATCAGCGCGCGCCCGTACGGCCAGCGCGCCGTGCTCAAGTTCGCCCAGTACACGGGCACGGGCTCGATCGCCGGCCGCTTCACGCCCGGCACGTTCACCAACCAGATCACCAAGCAGTTCCGCGAGCCGCGCCTGCTCATCATCACGGACCCGCGCACGGACGCGCAGGCGGTGCGCGAGTCGGCCTTCGTCAACGTGCCCGTCGTCGCCTTCTGCGACTCGGACTCGCCGCTCGAGTACGTCGACGTGGCCATCCCGGCCAACAACAAGGGCAAGCTCTCCATCGGCCTGCTCTACTGGCTGCTCGCCCGCGAGGTGCTGCGCCTGCGCGGCACCATCTCGCGCGCGCTGCCGTGGGACGTCGCCGTCGACCTCTTCCTCTACCGCGACCCGGAGGAGCTCAAGAAGGCCGAGGAGGCCCAGGCGGACGCCGCCGTCGAGGCCCAGGCTCGCGCCGGCTGGGGCGACGCCCCGGAGGCCGCCGCGACCGCCGAGCCCACGCTCTTCGCGCCTGCCGCCGCCGCCCCGTCCGAGTGGACCTCGACGGGCAACACGGAGTGGTCGGCGGAGGCCGCCCCGGCCGCCGCTGCCCCCGCCGCGTCCAACTGGGACGCCCCCGCCACGGCGGGTGCCACCAGCTGGGACTAAGCGTCGCCAGCCGTCTCGCCGCCTCCGCATGGGGTTGCAAGGCTGTCTTGCCAAAGGGATGCCTGATGAAGGCTCGCAGCGGGAACTGACGCGGGTGTGCGCGCGCTTTGGCCGCGCGTGGGACGCATGGAATAGACGACGGTGTTAAGCGATGGCACCTGGTTAATGCGACCGGAATCGCCGGCGCGGAGCGCGCAATACACCTTTCTCGCTCGTTGCCAACCACTCGAACCTCTTCCGCGTACGCTTCACTAGTCCTCCGCTCTGCTCTTCATGTTGCTCGTGCTGCGGCTTCCCCGACTTGGTCACAGATACCACGAGGAGCCTCGAGAGCGCTCATGGATTCCCATCCGTGCCAACAACGCAGCTTCGTTGCCCGCATCGACTTGTCATTCCCCAACAACGCTACACATTCAATGCACGACCAGCGAGCGTCTACACCTTGAACAGCTTTAGACGAGCTCGAGCGCGTCGAACACGACGGACGCGTGCAGGAAGGTCTCGGCCGGGTCGGAGGCGCCGCTAGCGATCGTGAGCGTGATCGTGTTGCTGCCCGCCACGAGCGCGCTGGCCGGGATGGCGTACTCGTACTGCTTGTAGTTGCCCCACGTGACGCCGCGCGTGATGCCGCGCGTCTTGACGGCCACCGACGCGGGCACGGCGGCCGTGTACTTGCCGTTGACCGTGACG
>JAADYB010000177.1:0-33709 GCA_023338075.1 Phytopythium litorale
GCCATCGCGCTCATCAAGCTGCTGCGCACGCGGCTGTACAACGTGTACGTGTACGAGGTGGAGGGCAACAGCGTGCAGCAGACGGCTCGGCTGGTGTACCCGGAGACGCTGACGTGGAAGGACCTGACGCATCTGAACACGACCATCCTGTCCTGAAGAATCGAGCGGTATTGATGTCGTGGAGGAAGTGGATGTGCTTGACTCGGTTGAAGCCTGTCCGACAGGGTGGTTTTACAACAGCTTCGCACTCTGGACTCGCGGGGCAAAAAAAGCAAAGATCATGGGCCACGTCAAGTGCGTTGGCTCTCGATGTGGGCGTGGACATTTTGCTGGATTTTGCAAAACTGAAGCGCATTGACCGAAATTGGTCACCGAATTCATACACAGTCGAACATTATACAGTCGAGAGAGGTTATTTACGAATGGAGGCAACTCGTTGACTGTCTGGATAAACCGGGGGTTATCCAGAAGGTTTTTCCAGAACGTCATGGCTTTTTCCATACTGAAACCAAGTAGAGAGAAAAGAAAAGCCGCGGGGTTTTTCTTGAATCGTGGGGTTTTTTTGACGACACGGTTTTTCTGGGAGTGTACACTACACATACACTTCTCCAGTGACTTTGTTGGCAAAATTTTGTATTTTCCGGAGGTGGTTATGCAGAATTTGTGTAGAATGATTTTGCTGTCCATAAACAACTGTCCACCTGATTTTTTTGCGTCCCGTCTTTTGTCATCCTCAGACGTTGGTTTGGGCGTTTGTTTGCGTTCGTTTCGTTTTAAGTGGTGCCTTTTCGAAAATCAATAGAAAGGGCATCGCGGAATCAGTTGCGCCACCCAAATTTGGGTGAACCGAAAAAGAGACTGGCGTTCATTATCGGAAACGGCGGGCGAGCGCGCAAGTGACCAGCAAAGTGACCAGCAAAGTGACCAGCAAACGCAGCCAGCCAGCCAGCGATGGAGAAGACGCAGCCCGAGGAGCACGAGGTGCTTGCGGCCATCCACGAGGTCATCGGCGAGAACCCGGACTTCGGCGTCAAGCGCGTGGCGTCCGCGGTCAAGGGGCAGAACCCGCACTGGACGCTCGGCGACAAGCGAGGTGCGTTGCGTTGCTGGTCGATCGGTTCATCCAGCCGCCGCCTTCTTTTCCGCGGCGGCTCTTTCTCCGAGGTCGGATGGCATGGGGGAGAGGATGGGAGCGGTATAGTGGAATAGACACGAACTCTCCCTCCCCCCCTTCCTCCTGCCTCGGGGATGATGTGTCGCACACCACACTGACGGCCGCTCGACGCGCGGTATTCCCTGTTTCTTCTTGGCGGCGGCTTTTCTCGCGCGGGGTGGATGTTCGCAGTGAACAAGCTGCTGAAGAAGGCGCGGTCGTCTCGGGGCGAGGGCAGCTTCGACAGCGGGATGAGTTCTCCGGACGCGGGTGCAGGAGCGGGAGCGGGAGCGGGAGCGGGCGTGGGCGGCGCCTGGAACGCGTCGCCGACGCTGGCGCCAGCCGACGCGCCGGGCTCGGCCAGTCCATGGGCCGTGTCGCCGTTCCAGACGAGCAACCCGTTCCTGAAGCCGACGGCGTCCGCCAAGGCGCTGGACGCTGCGGCCGCCGCGAGTACGTCGCCCACGTCGTCCGAGGTGGAGCCGGAGCCTGCTAACGAGCACGAGATCAACACTGTGGTCATAGAGGAGATCGCCTCCTCCTCGTCGTCCGCTGCCGCCGCTCCCGTCGACCAGAAGCAGCCCTCGAGCTCGCCCTGGGTCGTGCAGGAGGAGAGCAACCAGTCGGCCGAAGAGTTCGTCGTCGTGGACGAGAAGCGCCGGAGCGAGCCCGAGATCGTCGAGGTGGCTGCCACGTCGTCGGACGACTCGGCGGAGGAGATCGAGGCCCCCAAGGAGGAGGAGCCCGTCCACGTCGACGCGCCTGTCGAGGAAGAGCCCGTGCATGTTGCCTGGGCAGTCGCGCCGGTGGAGGAGGAGATCGCGCAGGCTGGGACCACGGAGCAGACCGATGCCGTCATTACCGCGGCGTCGACTGCGGAGGAGGAAGTCACGGTGGAGGCTCATGCCGAGGTCGAGACGGTCGCGGCAGTGTCGGTCGAGAGTGTTGTCGTCGAGGAGACTAAGCACGAGGAGACGAAGGAGGAGATCGCCGTTGAGGAGACCAAGGTCGACGAGAAGGCTGCCGTTGTGCATTCCGCCTGGACCACCGCTGCTGTCGAGACGGCGACGACGGGTGAGGAGGAGAAGGTGGCGGAGGAGAAGTCGGAGGTCGTGGTGGAGACCGTTGCGGCCGACGTGGAGCTCAAGCACGAAGAAGAGGTGGCGGTCGTTGAGGAGTCGACGGCTGCTGCTGAGGTCGAAGTGGTTTCCGAGGCTGTCGTTGAGGAGGCACCGGCTGCTGCAGAGATTGAAGTGATCCCAGAGGCTGTTGTTGAGACGGAGGCAGAGACTTCTGCTGCCGAGGAAGTGTCGGTTGTCACCAGCGCGTGGAACACTGCACCTGTCGAAGTGGAGCAGACGGCTGTCGTTGCCGATGTTGTTGCCGAAGAGACGTCTGCTACGGTCACGAAGGAAGATACCGTCACTGCGGTGGAGGAGTCAGTTGCGACGACAACAAGCACGATCGAGGTGGAGAGTGTTGCCGATGTGGCGGCTGTGGAGGTCAAGGCCATTTCGGCGGTGTCCGAGACTGTTGAGGCTGAGCAAGAGAGTGCGTCCTCGGTGGCGTGGAACGTGGAGCCTCTTCACCAGGCTACCCCCGAGGTTACCGCGACTGCCGTTGTCGTCGAGGAAGTGATTCCTGCCGCTGAAGAGCCCGTCGTGACAAAGGCTGAGACTGTCAAGGAGGAGGCTGCGGCAGTGGAGCTGGAGCTGGAGGAAACGGCGGCTTCTGTTGTGGAGGAGTCGGCATCCACGGCATCGGCATGGACTACTGCATCGACGGATGTTGTCGAGACCGTCGCTGTGGACGCGTCTGCTACTGTCGTGGAGACCAAGGAGGTGGAGACCAAGCAGGAGGTGGTCGAGGACAAGGTGGAAACTGCGACGGCGAGTGTTGAGTCCACGGAGGAGACAACTGTGACCGAGGTGAGCTCGTGGAACGTCGCCCCTGTGGAGAAGGTGTCAGCGAGCATCTCCGAAGCGGTCAGCTCTGCCAAGTCGTCTGTGGCTGAGGAAGTGGCTGTGGTGAAGAAGGAGGCGGTCGTGGTCGAGGAGGCTGTGGAAACGTCAACGACCAAGGTTGTGACGGAGACCAAGACGACGATCGAAAACGTGACGGCGGCGACGACGTCGCTCGCCAAGCAGTCCGAGGCCGAGCTCGAGAGCGTCGCGGTGCCGAACGCGTTCGAGGGCGTTGCGGGCTACAAGAGCGCCAGCGTCGTGACCAAGACGACCAAGACGGAGACCAAGCAGACGAGCGAGAGCGCGTCGGCTCCCGGTGCGTGTGGCCTCTGCAACGGCTGCGCCATCATGTGAGCGCTCGGTCATCCGGGCAGTCGATTGGCTCGCACCCTCCGAGCAGCTCGAGCGTGGAGTGGCGAAGACGAATGGAAGGAGGAAGGGTGGAGTAGGTAGGAACACACGTCGGTGATTTATGTGTGCGCGTGACTCGCTTGCCTGATTCGCATCGTGTGGAGCGACGAGATCGGTCCAGGAGGATAAGATATCCGGCGCGTTGTTGAAGCAGAGGCAGCGTTTTAGCCGGCGTTTTATGAATGCAAATCACATTTTACGTGCTGTTTGAACGGTCTCATAGTGTGGCAAACCCTCCTTTTATCGAGCTGAAGCCCTGTGATTTAGCGCCACCTGATTTCCCGCAGTCGTTTTCATGCCCTGCCCACCTGGGTACGCCATCGCTCCCCTACCCCCGGCATCCAGGTGGAAGCACGATCTTTTTCTGCCTTGTTGTGGTGCGGAGCTGGTTCCATACTGAAGCCAAGATGTCAGCTGACTCCATACGAAACTCAAGTGACAAGATCCATCGGCACCCCCCCCCCACCACCGCTTCATGTCATGGTAGGTCCTACCGACCGACCAGCCGACAGACGCTCCCTGCTCGGCATTTCCAGATCTGCCAAGCAGCTCCAGCGCCGTCTTCCTCTCTCAATCGCTCCGTCTCTCCATCCCCAGCCTGTGAACATGTCGGACTCGCCGTGGAACGTGGCGCCCGTGGAGGGCCAGAGCCTGCCCAAGCCGGCGGCGCCCGCGCAGCCCGTCAAGGCCAAGAAGAAGAAGGAGGAGGAGCACGTGGTGTGGAACGCGGCGCCCAAGCCGGACGCCAAGCCGGTCGAGAAGATCAAGGACAAGACGCGCAACGCCGTCGAGGACGTCAAGGACAAGGTCGCGCACGTGACGAGCAACATCGAGGGCTACACCAAGGACAGTGTGCTCAAGGTGCAGCAGAAGAAGGACGAGTTCGAGCAGAAGCGGAAGGAGGCCAAGAAGGAGAAGAAGGAAGCTAAGAAGGAGAAGAAGGAGGCCGAGGCCGGCGCCTGCGGCCTCTGTGGCTGCTCCGTCATGTAGGCGCTCTTCGCGCGCTGCGGCCGCCCCCATTCCTCGCTTTTTGACCGGCTGATGCCTCGCTTCTCCAGCGTTGTAAATGATCGAGTCCATCAGTTTTGAACGTCGTTGTCTTGTTTGTTTTAACGGTCGTGCGCGTGCTCCGCCGCTGGTGCTACGAGAGCGAACGCGTGGGTGGCGCCGGCGGCGATCCTGAGCGCTTGGTCTGCTCTACAGCGGCGCGCAACTCGCCATGCCGCCTCTGATACGGCGGAGCTGGCGCTCAGTCCGCACCACGCGACGTCTCCGCTTCCCAGCAACCCGACCGTGAAGCGCGAGCCGCACGCAACGTTCAGCACGTCGTGGCCTTCGCCTCTGGCATTGGGTGGAGCGGGCAGAGCCAATGGAGGCAGGTTGACCACGCGCGGGTAAACCTGGGAAACAGTGGTGTGGTCGTGGCCCTGGTGGCCATTGCACACCGGCGCAGACGCAATGTGTCAGCTGCTGCTGCCCATAAACGCGCGGGGCGATCGCAAGCGCGATCACCACATGCTTGACGCACCAACTGGCCGTCCGGACCCCAGCCCCAGGTGTAGAGATCGCCCGTCGCCGTCCGTGCTGCAGTGTGAATTGGCATTGGGACACATGACGTGAACCTCACAGTCGAAACCAACAGGCAGTGAGTGGCGGGTGCCCAAGTGCCCACCTGCTGTGTGCCATGTGCCGCATGCGACCTGAACGACGAGACTCGAAGCGTCCAGTCCAACCAGCGCGTCGACCATCACGGGCTCGCGCTCATTCTGCGCGGCGCCGTGCCCGAGCTGGTGATACATTCCCCAGCCGAACGTGAACACCCTCCCATCGGTCGACACCAGCGCCGAGTGTGCCCACCCAGCCGCCGCATGTAACGTTTGTACGTCTGGAGGCAGCGCAACGCGGTCGGGACTGCCACAGCGCTCGCTGTCAGCGGACTCGCGTCCAAGCTGACCGAACTTGTTCTGTCCCCAGCTCCAGACGTGCCCAGTGGTGTCGACCGCAAGAGAGTGCATGCCGCCCGCTGCAATCGACTGGATGGTTTTGGCCGAGCTATCAAGGTGCACCCGTGTTGGTGTTGCGACGACTGCTTCGGTCATATTCCCGACCTGTCGCCAGCGATTCGAGCCCCATGCGAAGACGCTCGCTCCTGACACGGGTCAGACTGACAGTCGCGCGCACATGAAAGCAATGAGGCTGCCCGCACCGTCACACAACACGGCCAGCACGTGGTTTCGTCCGCAGGCGACGCGCGCGCAGTCTACCGGTAGCGCGAGCTCTCGGAGTTGATACGCGTGGTCTCCGCTTCCGTCCCCGTCTCCCAGCTCGCCGTAGAACGCGCGGCCCCAGCCCACGACGCGCCCGCCGCCGTCGACACCCACCGCGAACGAGTCTCCTCCATCCACCTCCTCAAGCTCCGGCCGCGTCGGCGCCAGCTCCAGCTCCCGCGCACCAAGCAGTCCGCCCGGCGCCGCAATGACGCACTCCCACGCCATGTCGCCGGCAAAGGAGAGCCCCTCGCCTCAACATCTCGGCGTTTGTATGCCGCGAAAAGATCGCTTCTGCTCCTCGTCACAGACTCAGATCTGGGACTTGACGCACCATCCGCTCAGATATGATACAGGAGCGCTTTCTTCGTTCACATCACAATCGCATCAATCGATCCGAGCCAAAGCAAGGAAGGATGGCGCACCACTGCCAGGACGAGCACTCGGCGCTGGGCGGGCACGGCCACGACCACAGCCACGACCACGACGTGGAGGACGCGGACGGCGAGTCACTGTTCCCGTACGTGGACACGAGCAAGCTGCGCGTGCTGAACGCGGCGGCCCCCGAGCACGTGGCGCACCCGTTCAAGCCCTTCCACGACCGGCGCGATCGCTCGCGCTTCCTCGAGAGCAACGAGGGCGACCCGGAGATGGTGCTCTTCATCCCGTGCGTGGCTTTATATTACTCGTATACCGAGCGCTGGCTGCGGATGGCGGTGCAGTGGCCAGCTGACCAACGCGGTGCAGGTTCACCGAGGCCGTGAGCATCAAGTCGATCTGCATCTCGGGCGGCGAGGGCGGCAAGCACCCCAAGGTCGTCAAGCTGTACGTCGCGACCGGTTGCTGTGTTTCTATTGAAATAAGGCTGGCTGTGGACTGATGGAGATTTGTGACAGCTTCACGAACCGCGAGGACATTGACTTCTCGAACGCCGAGGAGCTGCCGGCGCAGCAGAAGCTCGAACTCATCGAGGACCTGACGGCGGACGTCGACTACCCGCTGCAGTAAGCGCTCCAGGCGCCGAGCACCTTGCCTAGCGGTCCACTGACGCGCGTTGTCCATGTTGCGGCCGCAGGATCCGCAAGTTCCAGGGCGTCAGCAGCCTGACGCTCTTCATCCAGGACAGCTTCGGCGGCGACGAGTCGTTGATTTACTACATTGGCCTCAAAGGAGAGAGTCAAAAGGTATGTCGCTGCTCAATGCGTATCCAATAATGGTGGTGACCCAGCGGGCTCACGCCTTGCTTGTGGTGCGTCCGTTCAGTGGCGGCATGGCGTTGTCGAGTGCGTCTACGAAGCGAGCCCGCAGCCGTCGGCGCACAAAGTCAAGGACATCATGGGAGCGTCGCCGGTGATCTAAACCACGGAGAGACAACAGTCGTCGGCCCTGGACGACAGAGTCAAGAGCTTGGAGAGACCTGGAGCAGCTGCAGATCGTCCTGCACGCGCTGGAAGTCAAACAGCGCTTGCTCGGCCCGGGCCGCCTTCTCCTCCTCTTGCTTGCGTTTCTGCTCAAACCCGTTCAGCATGGAGTGTAAGTCTCGAACGAGATCGCTTGATGTGTCGCTCGCGCTGGGCTCCTCCTTCTCCTCTTCCTCCTCGAACTCGTAGTCCACGCTTCGCGGGACGCCGCGCTCGGATCCAGACAGCGACACTCGACGCCGCACAGTGGATGTGAAGGACGCCGCGGCGCTGCCATTGTCGCTGAATCGGGAACGAGAGGCTCGCTTGTCGATCGAGGACCGTTCGTGGTTGGATACCCGACTTCTGCGATGAGACGTCTCGAGGTCTAGTGTGTTGTCGCCACCTCCAGCCATTCGCCGAGTGCGCTTTGCCTCGGGCAAGGACAACGCCGAGTCACTCTCGATAAACGACTCCCAGTTGAAGTGCGCCGCACTGCTTGAAGGGCTCACGTCGCTGATGCTTCCCAGCTTGTCGTCGCCGTCGTCGTCCGAGTACACCTCCGCGAGAACTAGAGAGCGACGAGAGTGTCTCGCGTCATCGAACATGCTGTCATCCTCACGCTTCGAAGATACCACCGAGCTGGAGAGCTGGCTCCGCGACAAAGCCTCGCTTTTGGAGAGGAAGTCGGTCTCTGGAAGCTCGTGATCCCATCCAGAGACGAGAGGGAGCGAGATGTCGGCTGCGTCTCCATTCCCCGCAGCTTCATTTCGACTTGTCGTTGCATGAACAGGCTGCGCAGCGACTTCATTTTTCCTTGCCAGCTCATGCCGCAGCCGATCGATCTCGAGGGACATGGTGCGCTCCGTCGCGGCAGCGTCGTCCTGGAGTTTCTTTAGCCGAGCGCTGTACTGCTTCCGGACATCGTCCAAGTCGTTCGTCTGCAGGATGCGGACCTCTGACCGTAGTGCCTCCGCCTCGGACCTCAAAGACGTGCACTTGAGCGTCAGCTGATCGATCTGA
This sequence comes from Phytopythium litorale, assembly GCA_023338075.1. Taxonomy (NCBI): domain Eukaryota; phylum Oomycota; class Peronosporomycetes; order Pythiales; family Pythiaceae; genus Phytopythium; species Phytopythium litorale. The sequence continues at coordinate 8,219 of JAADYB010000177.1, forward strand.
AGCGCGTAGGCGTCCTTTGTCTTGGTCGTAGACTCGATCGCGCTCTCGAGCCGGTCGCGATCCCCAGCCAGCTCGTCCACTTCTCCCTGCAGCCGCTTGTTCTCCTCTTGAAGTTTCTCGATCCGGTCCCTCGCGTCCTTGAGTTGTTCGCTGAAGAGGGCGAGCTCACTGGACTTGGCGTTGTCGTACCGCGCCAGAGCGGACTCGACGTCGTACAGCTTGCGCTCCAGAGTGGAATGAAGCATGGATCGCTGGACCACCTGCTTCTCCAGCTGCTGGATCTGCTTCGCTTGGGCGGCCGCCTTGCTGTCGTGCTCGCGCTGGTTCTTCTTGAGCAAGTAGTCGAGCTCTCTCCGCAGCAGCTCCATGTTGTGCACCTCCTCCTCCAGGTTCTGCACCTGCCTGGCGCACTCCTGCAGCTTCTCCCCGCGAAACGTGGCCAGCGAGGGTGTCACATCGAGCGTGTGGTGCTGGTTCTTCTTGCAGCACGCGTGCCACACAAGGTGCGCCACGCCCTTCTTCTGTTGCTGCCGAGCGCTGCCCCGCGAGTGCAGCAGCTCGTTGCGCTCCTTGACGACCTGCGCCGCGTACCGCTCGAGGAACTGCTTCTTCTCGCGCTCGCCCTCCGCCTCCCTCGTCAGGATGCGCACATGGCCCTTAAGCTGGTCCAAGTCCTGCTCCAGCGTCGACGCGTACAGCCGCAGGTGGGTCGACGCCATCTCCATCTCGGCGTACCGCGGCAGGATGTTGAGCACGTAGCTCAGCAGGCGCTGCGGGTCCGACGTCGGCGGCACCGGTGGCAGCTCCAGCGCCGACAGCTGCCGCTCCATCTCCAGCCAGCCCGCGTCGCCTGCGTCGCCCGCACCCGTCGCCATCGGCGTCGCCATCGGCGTGTCGTCCTCGGTCCCCGCCATCACAATGCAATGGCACCGCTTTTCAAATCATTTCCCTCTATAAATCATTCGACAGCGATATCAAATAATACAGGGTTGTCGAACTGGAGACCGATTCGTTTCTGGAGGTCCCAATGAGACCGAACAAGTTGAAGTGACCATCATTCTTGCATATCATGCTGTCCTTTCTCGGAGGCAGGGGGCTGTTCGCTTGCTTCTTTGCGGGTCATTTCTCCTTTTTCCCCGGGCGGAAGCAGGCGGCAGCGCGACGGACAGGCGGACAAGCGGACAGGCGGACAGGCGGATGAGCGAGACGTCGAGCGTGCGGACGCGGCGTCGGCGCGGAGGGGCGGCGACGCCCGTGGACGCGATGGAGGAGGACGGGGGCGGAGCGCTGCTGGGACCGGGCCTGCGCCCGCAGCTGCGCTGCAATGCGTGCTGGGAGCCCATCCTGCCGGACGCGCAGTCGGCCGAGACCTGCTACCGCACGACGTGCAGCCACTTGTTCTGCGTACGGCCGAGCCTGCTGGCGCTGAGGGTGTGTATGAACGAACCTATGCTGACCATGTGCGCGCGCACACACTCGGGCAGGAGAAATGCGCGTACAAGCACTTTGGTGGCGGGCAGCTGGTGTGCCCTGCTTGCAGCTCAGGCGCGTCGATTTGGCGAGCATGCGGCCTCCGCTTGCTAAAGCCGATCCTAACGTGTTGCGCTGCCGTGCACTTGCTCCTGCAGATTTGAACCGGGCGTGAGTCTCGTTGGCGCAGACTGCGGATCTGAACACGGCTTATTATTTGCTTTGTTAGCGCACTGATGCTCTGTTTGTGCATTGTGAACAGGCCAGGCGGGATTTGCGAGACGTACGTGGGGTGATTTAGCAACTTTACTCTCATGATTGTGGACCGCTGACTCGAATGAATCGGGTCTCGCGTACAGGACGATCCACGGCGTGACGGATTCAAAGGTGAAACGCGGTTATCTGTCCGCAATACTGGCAAGAAGTATGATATTTACTGGGCGTGCTGGGCACAGAGGACGGAGGTTTGCCAGTGGAGCACCATCGGCAGTGCAGTCTCAACACGTGAGGTTGCAACTAACCAAACTCCCTCGCCAGGCTATTTGGGAAGAAATGATGGCGAATCCGACGAACTGCTTTGGTGAGCGGCTGCCCAACCACACTTGTCGTCAATCGCTATCACTCAAGATTGAAATGGCCTAACTGTTGTTTTGATTCACGTAGAGCACTTCCAGCGAGCATTGGGTCTGTCGATGTGGTCTGTTGGACGGGTCAGAGAGTGTCTGAGCCTGACAATTGTTTCAATGCGCTTGGAGGCTTCATCATGGTAGGATATAGGTATACGCGATTGGGCTGAGCATCGGAGTGGTGTGGGACAAACTCCGATTATGTTGCTTGCAGTTCCAGTTGGCGCAAGACTCGTACCGGTGAGTTAGCTCCTCGCATGCGTGTGCGCCTGTTTGTTACTCTAACGCTGCTTTCTGGCTTGTTTACAGACAGGTAAAACGTCGAGACTTGATCTTGATGGTCCTGACTCGATGCTAAGATGGAATTGAACTCACATTGGTGCTGGCAGGAGGAGATCAGAAAGCAGCAGGGTACGTTTTATCGTCGGGAAAGTGTGAGCTCACTTGTAAGGCAGCTGACCTCGGCGCCTTTGATCAGTCGAGGAGCAGAAGGCATTCCAAGCGCAGCATGGCGAGAAGTACATCCAGCTCAAAAACTACGCAGATCAACTCGAGGCGGAGCTTCGCGACTCCAAATCAAAAGTTCAGAATCTCTCGTCGTCCAACGAGGAGCTGCGCGAGGTGAGCAATATATCGCTATGCATTGTTGTGCATTGAAGTTGACATCGAAGTCCTGTCGTGTAGGCGTACAAGGAGAAGGCAAGGAAATGCCGCAACTGGGAGAAAATGGTTCGTGCGAATGGCCGTGATGGCGTATTTGTGCATGGCGCTCGCGGTGTGGATGTGGATCCTGACACCTCGCAAACATGAATTTAGTGCAAGTCTCTCAAGACTCAATCGGGGATGCTCCAACATCCACCGTCGCCGGGTGGATCGATCGCGTCGGTTAGCGGGATGCCTGGTGGCTCCGCGCTGGTTCCTTCGCACCCGCCGAATCAGTTCACTCGAGTGGCGCGTCCAATTATATCGAGGAACTTTGCGCACCACTCTGGTGGCACAATTGGCAAGCCTCAGATGCAGGGCATGATGCGACCAGAAACTCCGTCACGACCGATTCATCGGCCGACTGTGGGGATTTTCGACCGCTTCTCACGGTCACAAATGGGTACGATGTATGTGCTCGCCTTGGAGCGTATGGCGAGTACTAACTTGTGCTGATCAAAGCAGCCGCTCCGCGGCCGTCCGTGCATCCGATCTCTGGTGGTCGGACACGCATCATGCGTCCGAAGACACCGTCTCACGTATCCCAACGAGGATTTTTCGCCAAGCGGTACCCTGCTACAGATTTGCCTGTCAACTTTTGTCGCGGATCTTTTCTCTGACTTTACGTTCTGCAGCCCGAACTTCTAGGCATTTCGCCGGCCCAGTTGCTTCAACCGTTGACCTTGGCTGAACCAGCGGCATTGGCAACAGAGCGCGTGATCTGCAGTCGCAGTTGTTGTTTTCCTCTCTATTTTCGGCCCTCAGACAAGATTTTAGACCTCAGCTCACCTTCCACCACAGCTTTCTCGCATCTCATCATGCAATCATCATGGGGACTTCACAGCGCCATTGCCAACGCAGAGCCCCTGTTCGATCTTTCAGATGACGGTGACTTCTGTAGCGTCCAGGTAGCTGCTGCGAGCTCAGACAAGCTGCGCTCTCGCTCTGCCAACGACCTCAAGATGCGCGAGCACAAGTGCGAAGCTCCGTTTTCGTTCGCTGCCATCCTCGCGTCGACTCCTGTATCGTGCAGCAGAGTGCTACCTTCGCTGGGCCAGCCAGCCTCGATGGCAGCAACCCAGCAAGAGACTGCGGAGACCGCATCAGCCACCTGTGCCGAGAAGTTAGTCGTATCGCTTGAAGAGTGCACTCCCATCGAACCCACGCCGTCGGAGCTGCCACTCGTGAAAAGGTATGTCTCCATTTCACCACAGAGTGAATTGGTCACGCTGACCTTAGTGCTCGTACCTCTAGGTCGCCGAGAATGGAGCTGATGCAGCCAACAAGCAAACTGCAGGCTGCTTCAAATCTCGGCAGGGCCACACATCAACTGGTACGAGGTCGGCAGAAGCCTTCGCTCGCCTAGTCTTTGAAGACTGACAGCAATCGACGACAATGTGTGCCGTAGAGAGCAGAACTTGCACCGGTTGTTGCGCCTCGGGCGGCTCAAAGATACCAGTTGGTCCCTCGCAGAATATCTTAGTGGAAGAGCATCGATAAGCATGCACTGATCTACGTTGGTATCCACAACGCAGGATTCGAAGTCCGAGTGAGAGGCTCGCCGCTGCCGAAGCCCGCAGACGCGCCACTGAAGAGGTTAGCGTGCCCCAACCGTTGTGATGCGTGCTCAACACTCACACTGTTCGTGTTGGTTTACGGAATGGGTCAGCTCGATCAACTACACCGACAACGAAAGCGCGAGGAGATGGAGCTAGCGGCGCTTGTCAAGCAGGGAGAGAAAGTCACAGCCACCTCCAGAGTCGATCAGGTCTCCAGTCGACAGAAGAAGAGTTTGAGCCCCAGCCGAGCGCAGACATCCATTCCAGCCACGCGAGCGCTTTCTCCAGAGTCTCTGGTTCGTTCCACTGGACCCTGCAATCAAAAGCGCTGCATGTGCTCACCGTTTGTGGTGCATATGCAGGGGATTCCCGACTTCCTGGACAAGCCCGCTTCGTGAAACTATCTGTTCGGATTGACTCAAGACTGCAAACCTCTCGCACCAACGCAGGGGTCATGCTTCTTGTGGGGGACATTGCTGCCAGGTTGGAAGAGTAAATAGGTTACGATGGCTTACTGGGGACTGCACCGCTCCAGCCGGCGCCTTCGATCGGCCCCGGCCTCGGTGAGCAATATATACGCACTCTTGGCTCAAAACTGGGGCTCATGGGCGTCCGAAGCTTCAGACGGCCAGTTGCCTCACGGTGACGATCAGCTCGTCGATGCGCTTGTGCACGGCCACCGCGCGTGTGACGAGTCGCCGGAGCGCGAACGCGGTCTCCGTCTGTGTTTGCTGCCGACCGACCTCCTCGAGGATCATGGTCGTGCCGGTTGACCGGATCGTCTTGGTCGAGTCGCGCAGCAGCTCGAGCTCGCCCGCAACTCGTGCCGCGAGCGACGAGAAGGCGGCGACCGACATGCAGCCCTCGATCCCGTCAACGAGCGACTCGATGTCGCCAAGCTGCTTGGCGAGCGTGGCATGCGTGATCACCGACGCCGGCGCCGACTGGGCCTGCGAGCGTTCGGGCATGAAGACGGCTCGAGACACGCGCGGGAGGTCGTCGGTCAGCGCAGACGACCCGTCGGTCAGCGCAAGCGACGGCTCCCGCGTCGATGTGTTCGGATTCCGCATGCTCGAGCCGCCATAAAAGTGGAAGGAGACGCCGCTGTTGCCCGCCGCCTTGGCAGGCTGCAGGACCTCGCGCTCTGGGATGGGCTCCTCCGCAAAGTACGCGTCGGCATTGCGCGTCGCCCGCTCCTTGGCGAGCAACGCCATCATCTTGCTCTCGACGGCGCTCGGCGCGGGTCCAGTGTCCGACAGCCGCGGGTCGCCCTTCTTTATCGACTCGGCCGGGTACGTGCGGCGGCCCGAGTAGAACACCGACATGTCGTGCGGCTCGTCCGTGTCGGTGCCCACGCTCTCCTGGCGGGACAGGAAGCTCTTGGAGATGCGCGCTTCCAGGCGGTCCGTGCAGGAGGACGACGTTCGCGACAGCGGCGTGTCCAAACTGTCGCTGGCCGCGTTGCTCGCCGACCGCGTCATCGACACTGGCGGCGCTGCGTGCTTCTCCTCGATCGCGCGCGTCGCTGACGCGGTGAAGCTGGACGCGGACGCCGCCAGCCGCGAGTTCTTGAGGCGGCTCTGCTGAAGCGAGGACAGCATGCGCTGCGACATGGTCTTGGTCATCGGCTGCGGCTGCGGCCGCGACTGGGACTGGGACGGCGTCCGCTGGCGGTCGACGGACGCCACCGACTGCGCGAAGCGCTCGCGCGCCTCGATCTCGGCGTCAATGTCGCGCTCGACCACGTCGTCGTCCGAGACGTTGCAGATGTAGTCGTAGTCGCTCTCGGCACCGTCGCCGTCGTACAGCACCAGCCCGATAGGCGCCGCCGCGCGCTGCCGCCGCTGCGCCGACGGGAGGTACGCGCTCATGCTCGTCGGTCGTCCGGTCCGCGCGCGTTGCGGAGTGAGGCGGCCGAGCAGACACTGCGGGCACTCGCTGGCTCGCTCCTCAGCTCACGCCGGACGCTCGCGCCGGACTCTACGCGTCCTGCAGACCGACCGGGAGCGTCGGTCGTTGACGGCCGGGGATGGAGGCGCCGCACTGACCTTTGCTGTCGGGGAAATCGAGGAATGGCGACCCCTTTCATGCTCCTTTCCCGACGTCGACCGGTCGACAGGACGGCGGACCGGACTTTCAGCCAATCCGGAAGAGCGAGCGGGATCGGCCGACCAATCAGGAGCCTTCGATGGACGGAAGACGGGACAGGTGGAGCGTATAGTGCGGCGTATACGACACCACACCCGCGGCAAGGAGTCAGTGCGCGTTATCCGGACGAGGGGGGAACAACTTGCCATCGGCAGTCGGGCCGGCGCGAATGGCCGATCGGATCGGTTCCCGCTGGGAATTGCCGCGACCACGGGCCGCCAGGATGGGGACGTCCGCGGACGCGTCTCGCGGTCTTCGGTGTGCATTATTGACGGCGGCCAAGTCGCGCCGTGTAATGTTCGGCATGCACACACAGTAATGCCTCACGTGACCCTTGCAGCGGCTGTCACGTATAGGACCGGACAAGGCGCGTCAAGTTGGCGCCGCCACCCAGCAGCTGCCGCACCAAATCGACTTGATCTGGACTCTTGGCACTCCTCACTTGGATAAAGTATGCTCGCAGCGCTCGCCACTGACCGGAGCTGAGGACTCAGCCAGCGAGTATCATGCCCTCGAGCCGCCGCCGCGTGACGGCGCGCGTCGTGCCTGCGTCGTGCGCAAAATAATCCACCCATGCACAGGGAGGCACGTGGACTGGCACTGGCTTGGCGGGCGAAGGCGAAGGCGAAGGACGCACGAAGAGAGGGATGCGCTTCCTCTCGGTCCATGGAGCCCACGGCCATGCAGCGCGCCAATACATTGAACGGCGTCGCGGATTTTGGCGGGGACAGCACCCGAGTGGTGGGAAGAGGTCGCCACGCCGCGCATCCCCGGCGAGGGCTCGGCGCCCGCACGTTTCGGCTCCGACAAACCATCCGGTCCGCCACCGTAGAAGTGGCGAGCTGGCGTGCCCTAGCCCTGCGTATTGTCCGGATAACGAGTGTATAGCGTCGGACGGCTGCAGTTCTCTCACTGCGACCAACTGAGAACGTTCTCAGCTTTGCTTGCAGGTCCTCTCGATGGGTCTGACCCCGAGGGTTTGATTGCACTGACGCGTCTGGGAATGCGAGGCTCGGCGGCTCTCGTGCAGCCAGACGCGCAAGTGATTTTGGATGCGGAAGGCCGTCGTGCGAGCCTGCGAGTGAAGCCTTGAACGCAAGAGCAGGAGAGCAGGAGAGCAGGAGAGCAGGAGAGCAGGAGGAGCAAGGTGTCGGGAGCTGAACGCATGCGGTGCCAAATCCTCCCCAGCGATGATGGGGTCCACTCACCGCGTCCCCATCGAACCTTTTCACCATCGGCTCCCAGTCCTCACGCCTCATCTGGAGAGATGTGCGCATGGCGGCGCTCTCTGGTGGCTACATGTGCATTCACTCGCAGAGGTCAGCCAGAGCGACATCGGCAAGTGTTCGGTAGCCATCTTTACATCTCTCTTCTGTGGGTGGCGTTGACCGACATCAGGCGTCCCATGAGCGAATGTCCTGTGTTACACGGTTGAGTTGCGTGGATAGCTCATGGATGAATGTGACAATGGTTAGCGGCTCGATCTTCGCGGGTACCTCAACGTCGAGTACAGTCGCTGGAGCTGGCTGGCTGGGGAGCTTCGGTTATGTCGGGACTAGCGCGGTATCATTGTCGAGCGGCGCTGGGATGTTGTTAGGTGCCTGCACTACTAATTCGAGCGGTTCCGGTGGTGTCGGAAGTGACAAAGTGTCCAGGGATTTTCGTGTGCAGGCCGAGCGGCGTGCGCGACGCATCGAGAGGTGCTGTGTCGACGTCTAGGAGATTGGCTTTCGGTCCGATGCAGTCACGCCGTGGCGATGGACAGTGAAGTCGCCGTGTCCGCGTAGTGCATACTGCCTCTCGTTGCTTGGCGGTGTCGCGAGGCTTGCACTGCTGATGGTGCCGACGCGGCCTTCATTAGCGACGAGAGCGGCAGCTGTGTGCGTGCAGTATTACAGCCGAGCAACGTAGCCAGCAGTCCCCCACATACATCAATACCATCACAGGGTTCGAGATCTCATCGAAATCAGGCACTTCATGGCTTCACCGCATTCGGCCTGGTCCATGTTGAAGCGGTTGTTCACGTCCCCGTGACCAGTGCTGTGTCCGTGAATAATACCGTGTGGTAACGAGTGGAACCTCCTGGTCTGCGTCGCGCGCGAGCCATCCAAACCTCCCACCCACCAAACACCCCCTCGATCCCGCAACCTCGCGATACAAACCTTGCACCAGCGTTGCCCGATCCGGGGTTCAATGTCCGAATCGAGCGTGTCTTGGTTCTGTTGGTTGCCACCAATGGTCAGCCCCCAAACACGGCGTCTCTTGGTCTCAGTATCGAAAAGCTCGCCTTCCCCGCCCGCACCTCCCCCCCAAGACGATGGCTCCGTCGCCGCTCGCCGTGCTCTGCGGCGACCGCGCGGCACCCGCGCTGGTCGAAACCGCGGCGCAGCTGCAGGCCGGCGGCATGCGCGTGGCCGTGCTGGGCTCACCTGCGCTGGCAGCTGCGCTGGTGGCCGCCAAGGTGCCGCACGTGGCGGTCTCGGACGCCGCGGACGCCGCGCGCCTGCTGGCCGACCGCGTCGAGGCCGTGCTGGCGCCCATGCCCGCGGCCGCCGCGCCGGCCGGCGAGTCTCCCAAGCAGCTGCACGCGCGGCTGGACCCGTGGGTCGCCGGCGCCTTCGCCTTCGTGCGCACGGCCGCGTGGCACCACAAGCAGATGAGCGTCGTGGTGGACGAGGCCGACCTGCCAGCGGTGCGCGCCAAGCTCTCACGCGACGGCTCGCTCGCCTTCTCGGTGCGTGAGAAGCGCCAGCTCGCGGAGAAGGCCTTCGCGCGCTTCGCTGCGCTCGACGCGGCCATCGCGGCCAGCCTCGCCGGCGAGAGCGGTACGCTCTCCCTCCTTGTCTCGCCCCTCGCGTCGCGGCAAGGCAACAGCGGGCTAATGTCTTGTGCCTGCTGATCCCACGCGACAGAGGAGCTGCACGACGTGCTGGTGGTCGGCAACGGCGGCCGCGAGCACACGATCGCCTGGAAGCTCGCGCAGTCGGCGGCCACGCGCCACATCTACGTGGCGCCGGGCAATGCCGGCACGGCCGGCGCGGCGGACGGCGCCATCTCGAACGTCAACATCGCGGTGGACGCTCACGAGGAGCTGATTGCCTTTGCCAAGAGCAAGGGCGTGACGTTCTGCGTGGTCGGGCCCGAGGCGCCGCTCATTGACGGGCTCGCCGACAAGATGAACGCCGCGGGCATCCCGGCGTTCGGCCCGAGCGCCAAGGCTGCGCGCCTCGAAGCCTCCAAGGCGTTCTCCAAGGACTTCATGCGCCGCAACGGCATCCCGACGGCGGCGTACGAGAACTTCACCGACTACGAGAAGGCCAAGGCGTACCTGGACTCGATCGACCACAACATCGTGGTCAAGGCCTCGGGCATCGCCGCCGGCAAGGGCGTGCTCATCCCGACCAACAAGACCGAGGCGCACGAGGCGCTCAAGGAGGTGATGCTCGACAAGGCATTCGGCTCGGCTGGCGACGAGGTCGTGCTCGAGGAGTTCATGACGGGCGAGGAGGTGTCTGTGCTCGCGTTCTCGGACGGAGACCGCGTCATCACGATGCCTGGCGCCCAGGACCACAAGCGCATCTTCGATAACGACCAGGGCCCGAACACGGGCGGCATGGGTGCGTACGCCCCCGCGCCGTGCCTCACCCCGGAGCTCGAGAAGGAGTGCATTGCCATTGTGGAGCGCACGATCGCGGCGATGAAGGCCGAGGGCACGCCCTACGTCGGTGTCATCTACCCTGGCTTCATGCTGACCCCCACGGGCCCCAAGATCGTCGAGTACAACTGCCGCTTCGGTGACCCGGAGACGCAGGTTCTGCTGCCGCTGCTTAACAGCGACCTGTTTGAGATCATGCGCGCGTGCGTGGAGAACCGCATGGAGCCGTCACTCGTCTCGTGGAAGGCCGGAGCAGCGGCCACGATCGTCATGGCGTCGCAGGGCTACCCGGACAGTTACCCGAAGGGCAAGGTGATCACTGGCATTGACGCCGCGAACGCGATCGAGAACGTGGATGTGTTCCACGCTGGCACGGCGTTCGACGCCGCCAACAGTATCATCACGTCTGGTGGCCGCGTCCTCGCGGTCACGGCGTACGACTCTACGTTTGAGAGCGCGCTCAACCGTGCGTACTCTGGCGTTGCCAACATCAAGTTCGAGGGTGCCCAGTATCGTTCGGACATCGGCCTCAAGGGCCGGCTCCACGGCGCCAAGAAGATCAAGCTTGCAGTGCTCGGCTCGACTCGTGGAAGCAGCATGCAGCCGATCATCGATGCGATCGAGGCGGGCGAGCTGAACGCCAGCATCGACATTGTCGTCAGCAACAAGGAGGACGCCGGCATTCTTGAGCGCGCCAAGAAGCACAACATTGAAGCGGTGGCGCTTCCGTCCAAGGGCCTGTCCCGCGCGGACTTCGACGCGCAGGTGTCCAAGGTGCTGAAGAGCAAGAGCGTCGACCTGGTGCTCCTGATCGGATACATGCGGATCCTCTCGGGCGAGTTCTGCAAGGAGTGGGAGAACAAGGTGCTCAACGTGCACCCGTCGCTGCTGCCGGACTTTGCTGGCGGGATGGACCTGGCCGTGCACCAGGCCGTGATTGACGCGAAGAAGACGCACAGTGGCTGCACTGTGCACTTTGTGACGGAGGAGGTGGACGCCGGTCCGATTGCGGTGCAGATGAAGTGTCCCGTGCTGCCTACCGATACGGCCGAGGCGCTGAAGGCTCGCGTGCAGCCCCTCGAGGGTGAGGCGTTCCTGCACGCTATCAAGCTCGCGCAGACTGGCCTGCTGCTCAAGAACACGCAGAAGAAGCAGATCACGTACGCCGACGCGGGTGTGAGCATCGACGCGGGCAACCTGCTGGTTGACATGATCAAGCCGTACTGCAAGTCGACTGTCCGCGTGGGCTGCGACGCCGACCTCGGTGGCTTTGGCGGTCTGTTCGACCTCCAGTCCGCCGGATACGACAAGGACACGGTCCTCGTGGCGTGCACGGATGGCGTCGGCACCAAGCTGCGCGTTGCCCAGCTCGCGAAGAAGCACGACACGGTCGGCATTGACCTTGTGGCCATGTGCGTGAACGACCTGATCGTGCAAGGCGCAGAGCCGCTGTTCTTCCTCGACTACTATGCATGCGGCAAGCTCGAGGTGAACGAGGCTGCGGATGTCGTCAAGGGCATTGCGGAGGGCTGCCGGCAGTCGCTGTGCGGTCTGATTGGCGGCGAGACGGCTGAGATGCCGTCCATGTACCACGACGGTGACTACGACATGGCTGGTTTCTGCGTCGGCGCGGTGCGTAAGAGCGCGATCCTGCCTCTGCCCATCAGCTACGGGTTCAAGGTGCTGGGTCTGGCGTCCTCTGGCGTTCACTCGAACGGCTTCTCGCTTGTCCGCAAGCTCGTTGAGGTCTCGGGCGTGCAGTACAGCGACCCGTGCCCGTTCGAGTCCGGCAAGACGCTCGGCGAGAGTCTGCTCACCCCCACCAAGATCTACGTGCAGCAGCTGATGCCGTCGGTCAAGCAGGGCCTCATTAACGCGCTCGCGCACATCACCGGCGGCGGTCTGCTGGAGAACATCCCCCGCGTGCTGGCGAAGGACATGGCCGTCGAGATCGAGTGCTCGGCGTGGCCGCTGCCGCCCGTGTTCAAGTGGCTGCAGAAGCTCGGCAACCTGTCGACGACCGAGATCGCGCGCACGTTCAACTGCGGCATCGGCATGGTGCTGATTGTGCCCGACGAGAACGTGGCGCAGGTGGTGCAGCAGGTCGAGGCCACGGGCGAGAAGGTGTTCCACCTTGGCCAGGTCGTCCCTCGCGCGGAGAACGGCGAGCAGGTCATCCTCCACGGTGCCATCGCTTAGATCGGTCTCAGCACAGACCGACGACCAGAAGGTAGCGATACCACCAACGAGTGGCTCGCTAGCGAATGTGTACATGAACGAAAGCTCCACGTTTGTTTAGACATGTCGTGGGAGTTGCTGCTAGTACATTCCGACGTGCTGCGGCCGACCAGAGAGCAGCAGTAGCGTCGTGATGAAGAGCAGCACCTCGGCGCAGAGCATGGCAATCGCCAGCCCGTTGAGCGCCACCTCCACGCGCAACCTGCGGCATCATAACGGTGAGGTTTGCGCCGTCGTGCAGGATAACCGTCACCGGAGGCGCCGCACACGTAGGTCTGCAGGCGCAGGTAGTAGATGTTGCACACTAGCGTGGGGATCGAGAGAGCGACAGCGAGCGCCAGCGGCCCGCGCTGTCTCGTTGTGTTGCCCTTGGAGCCTGAGGGAAGACACCATGCGTCCTCGTTAGCTTTTGCAACCAAGTCGGGAGCAACCACTCCCGGAACCTTGAAAGAGGCGCGTGGTCTCGATGACCAGGTACAGGAAGAGGAAGACCACATCCCACGTGAGCGCGCCTGTAGGCGGGTACGGGAGCACTCGTCCTGTCCGCATCGTTATCATCAGACCAAAGTGACAGAGCAGTTTGGCGCTGTCCAGGAAGCGCGACCTTTGTACACGAACAGAGCGAGCGTGACGACTGCAAACGCGGGGAGGAAGCGCTGGTGGAGGTTCAGCAGCAGCTGCAGCCCGACCGCGTATAGCTGAGAGCAGTAGCGGCGAGGTGTTGGCCGATCGTCCACCGTTAGATCTTCATGAGGCTCTGGAGCGCGCGCACCTGGTTGACGTCGACGCTGCCGCCCATTTCCGCCCAAGTGGTTCGTTGCAGCGGCCCGCGCAACGTTCATGCGTCGCTTCGACCACTTCAACAACCTTTCAAATGTGACTTGGTGTTAAAAATGATGATAGCTTTCCGTATGCATTCCGTTTTTGTAGAACGACCGTTTCTTGTGAAAAGTTATTTTTGGCGCGGAAACCCATCGCGAAAGCCGTCACGCGCAGGCGAGTCGCCTCGCCGATGCCTCGCATGCCGGATCTGCTCTTGATGGACCGATACGGACGCCCGCAGGTGCAGCCGGCGCGCCGGTCCCCCGCGCCCAGTGTGTCGTTCCTGAACGAGCGGCCGAAGTAGTCACGCTGCCCTCTCGCCGCTCCCCTGTCGCGGTATCCCTGCTCACTGCGTTTGTGGCCCTCCATCCAATCCCCAGGTCGTCCTCCTTCTCGTCGGCGTTCACGGCGCCGGTGGCTGCAACTAGCGCTCGAATACCGGGAGAACCGCTCAAGCGGCCCTCCCTGACACCCGATGCCTCCATTCTCGCAAGCAACAACGATGAGGCTCAGGGAAGTAACACGATCAGCGCGAACCCGCTGAGTGGGCGATTCACATCGCGGTAAGACCTGACGCTCCCGCTGCCGGCGATGCTAGTGTCGCTCATTGCTCCGGTGATGCGGTCGGGTTCCTAGGCCTCAGAGCGGAGGCATTCGTCGCCCCGAGTCAGCCATGCCAGCAAACGCTCCAGTGTTGAAGCCCCGCCCGCGGACAGCACGAGAAGGGATGCGCTCGGCGTTGTTCGCTTCATCGTCTCCAGCGGTGTCATCTGCGTTTGATGATCCAACTCCAAGGCGGCAAAAGACCCCAGCTGAACCAGAAGGTGGTGGTGATGGCGGCGTGGGGACAGCTCCTCCTCGATCGCGAGCGTGGCTTCGAGCCTCTAGTGAGTTGAGACTTCAACGTCCGGTGGCGGAGCTGATATTGATGCTTGCTCGGCTGTGTCAATTGCGTGTGCAGACGCGGAACACGACGGGGAGCAACCGGAGACGGACGATAGTGGCAGCACGGTTGCCCACCAGCACGTCGTTGACCCCAGTCGAGAGCAGCTGTACATTTCGCAGCTCAAGGAAGACATTCGCTGTCTTCATCAACTCCGGGAAGCCTACAATGGTCGGGACAATGCCACAGTCCGGTCGCCAGGTGAAACCCCACCGAGTTCCGCGACGTCACACACAGCGCACAGCCACGTCAACAACGTGCTCCTCATGCGAGACCGGAGAACAGTCTCGCAAGGTTGGGAGTCGGCTCCATCGTCTGGATCGGACCTGGCAGTTCAGCTCCAGCGATACAACTTCTCGTCCAACCCAGCTCAGGTACGCTAGCGCCGGAAGAAGTGGACGCAAAGATCCAACCTCACGATCGGTGTGTGTGTGTGGCCTTGAAAACAGCTCGTTGTGGCCAAGACACGGCTAGAGGCGATGTTGGAGGCATCACTGACCGATTTGGTGCGCGTTTACACCGTCCATCGAGCGGAGGAAGTCGTTGAAAGCGACTCCGAGTCGGAGTCTGCCAGCGTCGAGCGGAAGATGATGAAGGATGTACATCTGATGCGACCACGAATGACGCAGCCGAGCGCTGGCAGCCCGCTCCCGTTTGCCAACGGCTGCGGCACAAGCGCAGGGTCCATCTACACTGGCGCATTGTTGGCCGTGCTTGATCAAGCCGAGGTGTGTCAGCAGGTTTTCCTCCCGCTCTGTGATATGGTCTGCTATTGAGCTTGCTGGTCTGACTGTTGATGGATGTGAACGTCGCCTTCGGTTGTCAGAAACTGAAGCAGGCGGCGCTCGCCAGCGTTGGGGAGCAGGCGATTCTCGCCAGCACTGTCGAGCAGCAGGACCTGCAGCTGGTCGACCTGCGAGAGCAAATCACCGTCTTCAAGGACGTCCTATCGCGCGCGCGTCTTCCGGTCGATGAGGACGGGGATCGTGCTCTCCTCCGGGAACTCCGAGCAAATGCCGACCGATTGGCAGCAGCGACAGCAACATCGCAAGAAATGGAGAAGGCTGTCCGAGAGAGCCACGAACGAGAGCAAAAACTGGAGCAGAAAGCGGTGGAGCTTGAACTCGAGCTTGTGCGCGCTCGCAGTTGCTTGGTTGACGCTCACGCGACCAGCTCGAGGCTGGAGCAGCAAGTGCGGCATCCCCACGCTCATTCGCCATGCTGCAACGCGCTGTGCTAGGTGTATTGACACAATGATGCTTGAAATGGCAGGTTCGAGGCTTGGAGGCGGAACTGCGAGCGTCAGCTGAAGGGATTGAGAGCGCTCGGCAGCGGCAGCGGGTGTCAGAGGTGGCCAGCGAGAGGCGCCAGAGCGATCTCCGCGCGCAGGTTCGATGCCCTCAACTGTACAAAAGATCTTCGTCGACGACTGATACTTGCGCTGCGGCAGATCACCGACGAGCGGAGGAGGGGCGAGCGACTCGAAGCCCAGTTGTCGGTCGCGAACGAACGAGCTGCTGCGTTGGAGAAGACGGTGAGCGATGACAAGGCCCGACTGCGCCGCGACCGCGAGGAGTTGGAGCGCGCACTGGCTGCGAGCAAGAAGGAAGCGGCGGACCGCCAGCGCTTCCTCCATGATCTGTCGGTAGCGCAGCAGCAGCTCCGAGCGGCTGAAAGCGAGCGAGACGCGGCAGATTGTGCAGTTGGCGAGCACGTGAGCCAACTTGATGCCAGCAAGCGGTTGGTCCTGGAGCTTAAGCAGTCGCTCCAACAGGCTGAAGCTCGAGCTGTGACTCTAGCGCACGAGCTGGAGCGGCAGCGCGCGGTGTCCCGGCACCAGGAGAACCAGGTGCAGTTGCTTGAGGGGAAGCTCAGCCGCAGCATTGCGCTGGACGCGGACGAGTGGCAGCGAAAGCGGCAGGAGGAGGAGTCGACGTGGCACCAGCAGCTTGCCGCACTAGAGCATGCGCTGGCGGTGGCGAGGCAGCAAAGCGCCGCGCTGCAGCAACAGCTCGACCGAGAGAAGGCCGCGGCGAAGGAGACCGCAGAGCATGCGGTGGCACGCGCGCGGGCGTTGTCGGAGGAGCTGACGACGGCGAACTTGTGCATTGCCGAGAGGAAGAAGCAGTGGGAGACGCTCAGGGCCGAGTTGGAGGATGCGACGGCGAGGCTGGAGCGCGAGAGCAGCGCTCGGAAGGACTACGAAGCTCGTCTCGCGCTGGCCGTGGCGCAAGGCGACGAGCGAGCGTGGAGGCAAGTCGATGACGCGAATGCAGTCAGGAGCGAGCTGGAGGCGGAGCAGCACCGCAACGCCCAGCTCGTCTCCAAGATCGAGAGTCTCGAGGCGAGGCTCGTGGAGGCGAACGCAGCTGCCAGTGGCAACCGCGAGGGCAAAGGAGACCCTGCGAGTGCGGTGGTGGCCAACGGAGGCACGCCGAGGCGGCAGGCACAAGTGGTGGCCGACCTGCGCGTGGAGTTGGCCCGCGCGCGGCAGAAGGTCTCGGCGCTCGAGGACAAGCTGGCCAAGCGCGCGGCTGGAGGCGGCAGCGGCAGCGCACGGCGCGACAAGGAGAGCGCGGACAGCAAGCTCGGAGCGCGAGAGAAGCGCGTGGCCGAGGAGCAGAGGTCCGTACGCCCCGACGCTGTCTGGGTGGTGGCTCGATCGCTCGGTAACAGTTTGCTTGTGCTCTCCTAGCGCGGTCGCGAAGCTTCAAGAGAAGCTGGAGGCCGACCGGCTCGAGCTGGCGCAGCAGCGCGACGCTCTCGGAGCCGCGGCGTGCAAGCAGGAGGAGGACAAGGGCCTTCTCCGCGCCGTCATCTCGCTGCTCGCCGCCAGGCTGCGCACCCAAATGGCACTGTATGCTGCGGTGCCGGGCGAGATCGCGGCCGCGGCCGACGACAGCAGCAGCAGCTCGGCGGACGCCAGTGCGTCGTCGCTAATGGCCTTCCTATCCAGCTTCCGGCGCGACCGGGTGGAGCAATGGCGGGCCCTGCAGCAGCTGTGGGAGGCCCTCCGCGCGGAGCTCGAAGACGCCGACTGGCAGCTCGCGCACATGAGGAACCGCCTTGAGGAGCTGCTCCTCGAGTACGCGGGGTGCTCGCCGGCGCCGCCAGCGGCTGGGAGCGGGAAGGCGGCGGCGGCTGCGGGTCGACCCGCGGCGGCCATCGCGGTCCGGCCGTTCGCGGAGGCCGTCGCGGCCGGCAAGGAGACGGTGGCGGTGGCTGACCAGCTCAAGCTGCAGGCGAGCGGGTCGACGCGCTCGCTCTCGAGCTCGCCGGAGCGGCGGGCCCTCCGCGCCAAGGGTGCGTGCCGATCGGTCCCTGACTGGAGGAGCCGGCGGCTGTCTGACGGCGCGTGTGCTGGAGCGGACAGCGGAGGAGCAGGAGACGTTCGCGCTGGCGCTGGCGCAGGAGATGCGCGCCATGAAGGAGCGCTACGAGACGCAACTGGGGGAGCAGCGCGAAGAACTGCGGGCGGCGCAGCGCCTGCGTGCGGACACGGCCCAGCGGCTGCGCGGCGAGCTGGACGCGGAGCGCCAGCGCCACCAGCAGACGGTAGGGCCGCCCCCATGCTCGCGCGTTGGGAGCTGGCCGCGCTCGTTCACTCACTCACTACTTTGACTTGCGGCGGAGCAGGCGGCGCAGCTGGGCGAGCGCGTGGCGGCGCTCGAGGCGCAGCTGGCGCAGCTGACGGCGGCGCTGGACGCGCGGCGCACGGCCGAGGCGGCGCTGCTGGAGCGCATGGCGACCGCGCGCGGGGAGGCGGCGCGGCGCGAGGCCACGCAGGAGCTGGTGCGGCTCGTGGACGCCGGCTGCGCGGACGCGCGGGAGCGGCGGGAGCGCGCGCGGGGGCACTCGTACTGCGGCGCGTCCTCCGTGACGGTGGCCGGGCGGGACGAGCTGCCGGCGTACCGGCCGTGAGGGCGGCGGGCGAGAGCTGCGCTTGGCGCCTCACGCCATCCGTTTGGGATAACGCATCTGCTGGATGGAGGCGATGCGCTGGCGGTTCGCTCGAGATCCGCGCGGCGGGATGGGGACGCGCACGCGCGGATTGCTCACGAGTGTGGCGGTGCGACTCAACACCAGAACGGCCAGCGGCCTTCGTGCTTGCCTGATCCGTTTGCGGGTCGCCTGTTCGGCGAGCAGCAGGGCTGGTGCACGTCGCGACTCTCCTCGAAGGAGCCCTGCATGACGAGGCGTCCTTGACGAGGCTTCGTGCCCCAGAGTCTCCATCTGTGACGAGCGGCCCCGGCAAGTGGCGGCAGCAGTCGCGCCGCTTGATTCCTCTTTCCGGCGCGCGAGATCGCCGAGCTGACAGCGTGCAGGGGGCGGCGACGGCGACGGCGGCGGCGGCAGCGGCTGTCGACTGGGCCGCCAGCGCCAGGGCATCGTGGGCATGGCTGCCGGTGGGCCGTGGCATGGTGGCGTGCATGTGAGCATCCTCCACCCGGCGGCGATACCTGGTCGGCACTTGATCCCGCCGTCGAGTCCTTTCAAATCGATATACTGTGGTAATGGATGCTTTACAAATGCAAAACGTTTCTCAACCACCCTGTAAAATACAGTAAACTGTGAAAGAGGCGGCTGTCAAAGGGCGGAATGGATGCACCAACCTGGTCGGCAGGTGCGCTCGCCTCTATTTCAGTGCTACAATCTGTTAAATGTCAAACATCTCGTCAAACAAACTGGTTTAACGAATCCGATCCAGCCGCTGTCACCTGATGGGTTCTGAAGGGGTGGTGTTGGGCTGCAGGATGCGGCGCGGCTTGCCATCGATTGCTACATGGTGCCCTCAGCGTCCGTCTCCATCTCGAGGTTGTTCGCCTCCACTTTGCTCACCAAATCAAGCAGATCCGTATACTGCCTGGATTGAAGCTGGCCTTCGAGGGAATAGTTGGTCAGGTTCTCGCGATTCGTCTTCATGTACTTGATCAAGCTGAAATCGCTCTCGACTGTGTGCGTCCCCGGAGAGATGGATGCCAAACCGATAGAGAATGTTGCCAGCATCGACATATGTTGGTCGTCCGGGACGATATTCCACCGTCGACCTTCGTCACCACGACAGCCTCTGCTCACGACATTTTGGCGAAAGGTGTCGTCTGTGGCGAACAGATCGATCAGACGTCTGCGCTGGTAACAGACTCTTCTGGGTGCAGTGGTGCCGTATTGAGCAACGAGTGGGGCTCTATAGCGAGCCACGGCTTCACTAAAGACGTTGTCGTCGCACTCGATCACTTTCTTGGGTGTCTCCAGGTTTATCCACGTTGACACTCGACCAACCTCGACCTCGATCCCCTGCACTCGCTCGATGAACCTCGAAATCGCATCAACGAACACCATTGACAGCCTCGTCTTCTCCAAATGTGGAAGCGCGTCGAAGAGTGTAGCCGAGTAGACAGACGTGTTCCTGATGTGCCGCTCAACCTTCTCGAGGCAGACAGAAGGTTCCGCATCACCGGTGCTATCTTGTTCGTACTGCATCTGCAGCGTGTGGACTAGGCCACCAAGAGCTCGGTATTGATCTCCTACTGTTACGTTTCGGAACTCGAGCCTCTTGAAGCAGTACTTGGTTTTGTCCGCCACGTCTTTCACGGCAAACAAGCAGAGCCACCAAGTGTTGTCTGGCTCCTTGAGTCGCATCGCCTTTTGGACCTTAACGATTGACTCGAAATGCTCTGCCAAGAACTTCGTGGATTTCTGGATCGATATCCATCGCGTTTCGATGTATGGCGGACATTCGCGGGTCGACTCATCCTTGAACACCTGCGTCCTTGTCATGTTCACGACGGCATTCAGGTGATCTCTGAAGTGGAAGGTGTAGTCGAGCACGGACAAGAAGCGGTCTACCGCGAGGTTTAACTGGTGCGAGGGGCACCAGTTTGTGACGAGTCGACATCCTCCTTCGCTCTCCACCGCTGCTCGGACGCGAACACCGAAACCAGCGTTGCAGCCAACCATCGTTGGCGCACCGTCCGTTGCCACACCAACTAGCTTCTTCAAGCATGCTGAGCCGAAAACATTTCGAAGCACACCGAGCACAGCGTCCGCATAATTTGAAGCCGAACTCGAACGATCGCTCACTGGAATGGCAAGCAAATGGAGGTTGCGAATCTCGCCTGCAGCAGGAAACGAGAGGCGAACGTCGAGGTATTTCTGGTCGCCAAAACTCCCGCCATCCACGAGAATCGAGAAGCACCACGATCTCGCCAGCACTCGCTCCATGGCTTGCAGGTTGATAGCAACGACTGATCGCACGTATTTCGCCACCGTGGCACAACTTGGCGTGCCGAGAATCATCGACTCGAGAGCTCTGCCGAAAACGCCGAACAATCTGGATATCCCCGCAAAGGATTTGGAGTCCTTGGCAGACTCAACAACAGTCTGGAACTGCCGCCGATCTCGAATCCTCAAGAAGAAATTGCGTCCCTCACGCGTGATGAAGTCCTCTGTCGTCGAGTTCAGTCCATCGGGTGCACCATCACCAACATCTGGATCCAAAGTTCCTTGGTCGCTGCCAAACTGATTGGCAGCGACCGAATTGCGTCCGCGCAGATAACGGTGGAGAACTCGCATGATCCCGCCGCTAATTGGCAAATCAATGCCCACAGCATCTCGAAGAGATCCCGGATGGGGGCTGGGAGAGAGGTTTTCGAAAAATGTGGTCCGGGCATCATCGTCGAGCTCCAAGCGGTCGAACTGAAGCCACTTGGAGATGTGGGTCGTTTGTAGATGGTGGACGATGCTGTCCGGGCGGAATGTCCTGAAGTACTTGGTCCTGGTTGACTTCTTGCGTGTCCATGGCGCTAGAAGTGGAGCTAGAGTCGTCGCTTGATGCTGCTTGCCGTCCTCAACCCCGAAACGACGGCAAAACTTGCACCTCGCTTCAGTAACACCACCCGACGCGTCGTGTCGAATGGGCTCCAGCCCGTACGTCGTCTCGTAACAGTCTTTCCACTGCAAGCGGTCACCTCCTGAGGTAGTTGCTGCAGTCTTCGGAGATGGCCGCGCCAACGAAGCGGGACAATTGGAGCGGACGACGGCGGCATGTCTCGAACTAGTCGGCGGCACCTTGGACCCATTTGCTGGGGCTATCTCCTTCGCCCTGGCCTTTGCAGTTGCTTGGACTCTACCCATCAGGTCCTGCGAGCGAATCAAATGCTCTGATCAGACTCGACGGGCGTTCCGTGTCGAGAAGTCTCGGAGATTCAGATCTGGCGCGGTGGCAGCGGCTCGCAACGCACCAGCTGCGGAATCCACTTGGACGACTCGGATGCCTGTCAATCCATCAAGGCTAGACTAGCTCAGGCAGCGATTCCTCGTCTGCGTGCTGAGGTAGCCGCCCCGGGCCGTCGCTCCGAATAGAAGAGTACCTTACCGACACCTAGTCCAGCAGTTAGAAATGGCTGTCGGCCGCGCGCCTCGATCGACTCCTAGCTCGCCGAGGCGGATGCCGGACTATGAACAGTCCGCCAGCGGCTGCCGCCCAGGCGATGTCGAGCCGCCCAACTTGTGACTTCTGGCTGCCTGCTGCCCCGGGCGCTGGCACTCAGAACGCGTTCTGACTGCCAAGCCGTTCAACCAATCTTTCGAAGCCGAGCGCACCAAGAGTGAAATTTAAATTTTCAATTCTTGCGTATCGCCGTGTGGACATGTGAACGCTGCCAGCAAGCTAGACCCACACGATTTTAAAAAAATCCGCTCTGGAATCGAACTCGCATGTGCGACTCACAGAATTGTTCAAATTCATTCCAAAGTCGCGAAGACGGCGCCGCCAGCGCACTTTCTCAGTTGTCACTCCTTCGAGTTGGATTTAGTGACAGCCTCTCATTTATTATACCCAACTCGCGATCCTATTGGCTCTTCCACGTCGTCGCATGCCCCCCCCCTGCGGCCCCACCGAAATTGGGAGTGGACAAAATCGAGGTGTCACAAAAATGCGATTTCGTGACAGCTGGCTGTCCGAAAATCGCATTTTAAAAATGCTGTTTTGTCGAACTAAGAAATTCGACTTTTTGCTCTTGTCGAGATGATTTGCTTGAGCGAGCAAACAACTCGACAACGAAATCAGCTGACGCGTACAGTCGCTCCGCGAGAAAATCCTCCCCCCACGCCGCAGCACAGAGACGAGCCGTGCCCATCACCTGATTAGACCCATTTCACGATCGCCGTGGCAAAAGTCGATGCACATCTTGAAACGCGGAGATCAACATCTCATTCTTTTTGTATTCCGGCGTGCCGCACTGCACCTTGAACTGGAACCGATTGGCGACCTCCCTTCATAAAAAAAAAAAAGATTTGGCGGCTTTTCACAGCACACTTTGTTCAAAAACCCAAGTGTGAAGCAGAAATGGCGGATCTTTTTGTGTGATGTGTCGTCGAAGCGCTTCCATCTTTCTCCAGGTGATTGAACAATCACTTTGGACCGGCCGGTTTGGGGGGCAACACTTGACCAAAAAAGCGCGCCGGACCGAGTCGCCTCCCTCATTTTGCAACAGCTCACTTCCCGCCTTTCGCAGTTCCTGTCTCTGGGTGCCGCCGCGCTTACGGTTAAACCGTCACACTTCTAAAAACTGCCTCCTCGCAGATGCACGAATTGTTTAAGTTGACTGGCACATGGGGTCATGCGATCGAGAGACCAAAAGCAAACTTGCCGCAAGGCCTCCTGCGTGCCGCACAGCACGCAGACATCTCGCGAGGACTTCGCGGCAAGCGCTCGACTTCGAGCAGCTGCAGTATTCCGCTTCTATGTTTGCAGGGCCTGATGGATGGCCAACGCCGGGCGTTGGCGAGCAGAGAAATCGACGGGCGCACAATGAGGGGAGGAGGAGCGCGTCGAGCTGCCTGCAGCTCCTTTCCTTGCCCTCCTTGCCGACTGCCCTGTCTCCGCGACCCTGCCGCAGTTTAGGAGCCGTGTCGCACGCTGCGCCGAGTTCATGCTCTCTAACTGTCTGTCTTGGAATCAGAGCTGGATTTGAAATGCACCAAGTCGCGATCAACCAGGGCCGAAAGCCGCTCTTGAACCGTCTGATTGCACCCAAGAGCGCAGAGTGACATTGTCAGCAGCCCCTGTCTCTTTCCACAAAGATTAGCCAAACACCACAATTGTCTTGCATCAACCCTAATCGGCTGTCACTGATGGAACCCTCGTTTTGCTCCACATCTGGCACAGAGACAAGGCTGTTTGCTCAGCTCTGTGGGGTCAAGAGACCGGCCACTCTGGCACACACAGTTGGCGAGCGCGCGCGCATTGTGGAGACGTACCCGTACCCTGCACTTGCATGCAGCTGGGCAATTGTTTTTTTTTCCTTTCATCGAAAGAATGGTCTTTTAAAACCCACCGATGAACGATTGGGTGTTTGGGTGATACAACACCTTTGCAAATGTCCATCCCCCTGTGAATTGCGGAATACGCCAACTGCCAATGGGGTTCGTTCCTACCACCCAAACATCCAATCGGGGACTTGGGTCGAGAGCGCAGAGACTTGTATTCGAGGTGGTTCCTCCCCCCCTTCCCTGCCGGTGCGCGCTTGCCTGGTCTGTTCCGTTTCTGAGCCATTCTCCTTTCAACCGCGTGCCGCTCACGTCTCCCGCCCGCCCGCCCGCCTGCCCGCCCGCCCAGACGACTTCGAGAGGGGCCCCCCTTGCAGTCGGACTCAAGTTGAGAGCCGCACCCGTCTCCTTCTTTCCCACTTTCTGTCCTTCGTCGTCGTCTGGAGAGCCGCATTCAGTCGGCAACTCGACCGACTCGCGCGCGCGGTAGACTTAAGGAACAGGAAGCGCGTGAACGAACCCTCCCCCGTGTCGTTCTTGCCGATCTGTGCCGCCTGACGACCGACCGACCGACCGACGCCAACACCCGACGCGGACGACACCAACGACCGACCGGCGATGGACTGGATGCGCGCGCGGGAGCAGGTGCTTGCGGGCCCCGCGCCGCTCCTTGCTCGCCCCGACGTGCCCAAGTTCGTGCTCGTCGACGCCAACAACCGCGTGCGCGAGCTCACGGACTCGCGCAAGGCGGCGGCCGCGGCCGTGGTCGCGGGCTCAGCGCCCGTGTCCTCCGGCTTCTTCCAGCGCCACCACGCGACGCCGCACCAGCAGCAGGAGAACGTCGACATGGTGGACGTGACGCCCGAGGAGCTCGCTGAGCAGGCACAGCTCGAGCAGCAGCTGCAGGTGCAGAAGGAGGAGATGCGCTTCCTCGCGCCACTGCCCAAGCCCCAGAGCTCGGCGCTGCGCGGAGGACAGTTCCCCAGCCACGCCAACACATACGCCGGATCGGCCTCGTCTCCGGCGTTCGCGCGCCACCACCACCACCACCACAACTCGTCGAACCAAGCGCCGTCCCCGCCACCGGTCTCGCCCTTCGCCGGACTCGCAGTCTCTGCTCCAGCCAAGACGGGCGCCGTGAGCGGATTCAGCACGGCCAAACCGTCGAACCCGTTCGGCGGGGGAAGCAGTATCGGCAACGTCAAGATCGAGAACAGCCCGCGGCTACCGTCGCTGAACGCGTTCCGCTCGGGCTCCCCCGGTGCGCCGCACCTGAGCAGCGGGATCGCGAGCCACCGGCCTCCGCCACTCTCTCTCCGCTCGTTTTCGGACGTGTCGTCCCTGTCTGCCAGCTCCCAGCCGTCTCCCCACCACCGCGCTCCGCCGCGTTCGCTGAGTGGTTCGTCTCTCCACGCGCCGTCGCCGCGATCCAGCACGCCCATGTACTCCCAGTCGCTCCCGGGCGTGTCGTACCTGCAGGACCGCGCTGCGTCGGCCTCGCGTCTGTCATTTGACAGCACAGACACGGTCGGCATGTCGTCGGAGGACGACGACAGCGCTCACGGAGGGATGCTGCTGCTCAGCTCCAGTATTGAGCAGAGCATGGGCGGCACCGGCATCCTCGTTGGCAGTGCCCCGGGCAGCCTGGGCATGGCGGTTCGCAGCGGCCGCGTGTGTCGGTACTCCAACTGCAACAACATTGCTCGCTCGCGCGGCCTGTGTCGCACGCACGGTGGCGGGAAGCGGTGTTCGCACCCGAACTGCAACAAGAGTGCCCAGGCGAACCGCAAGTGCATTGCGCACGGCGGCGGCACCCCGTGCTCGTTCGGCGACTGCGAGAAGACGGCGCAGTCCCGCGGTCTCTGCAAAGCCCACGGCGGCGGCGCGCGCTGCAAGTACCCGGACTGCCCGAAGAGCAGCCAGTCCAAGGGCCTGTGCCGCGGCCACGGCGGCGGCATTAAGTGCAAGGAGGAGGGCTGCGAGAAGTGGGTGCAGAAGAACGGGTACTGCATCAAGCACGGCCGCGAGCGCGCCATGACGTCCTAGGCGGCTGCGCGA
>JAADYB010000178.1:0-33696 GCA_023338075.1 Phytopythium litorale
ACCAGCCCACGGGACGGTAGCGAAACGTACGAGGCGTGGGGGGCGGCGCCTGCTGCTGCGCCGTGGGCTCTTCGTCGACGCGCGAGGGGCTGACGACGCGGCTCACGCCCATTTAAGTCGACGGCGAGCGGGCGGGGCGGACGACGGAAGAGGAAGTGACGGGAGGAAGGGGCCGAAGTGACGGGAGGAAGGGGCCGAAGTGACCGATCGACCAAGCGATTTGATCCGCTTGCTCGCCTGCTCTTCGTTCGCGTTCTGAACCGGGTGGCACACACGCCGGGACGCGCGCGCCGAGTCGCCCCAGGGTGGGCGGTTTACACTTGCGTTCACTATGTGGTCTCCCCCTGAGCGCCGCACGCCCACCCAAGCCGAGCGTTTTTATGGATTTCCTTACTGAAAGTCAGTATCGAGGGCCAGTCCCCCCCTTTGACCAATTGCTTTGCAGAAAAGAAGGCGCGGATAGGACTTCAACCGCCGCTGCAACCACTGGCACTTGTGTGGAGTCTTACCCAGAACTTGATCAAGTTGACGGTAGGCTTGATTTTGAGATTTCAAGCAGAAATATAGAGGCTTCACGTAAGTATACAGTTTCGGACGAAATCGAATTGGCAGACCTCTCACATCTGATGGGGAGACTCCGAGTTGCAGGTTGATTGCGACTTGGAAAGGGTATAGAACGGCGCGTCGGCCAGAGACCAGCGCAGTGCCTCACAGTGGCACCGAAACGCGTCCGCTTACCACACGGGACGGGGCCGTATCCGTTCTCGCAGGTTTGCCGGAGCGATTTCTTGGCTTCCTTTCGTTCAGCTTTGCCGAATTGGCGACATTTTGCTCTCAAATCCGAGGCGGAATCCGTTCAACACCTGCTGTGAATAGGCTTCCGTGCGACACCCATGAGAGTCATCAAAGCACCAATAATCCTGGCGTGCCGTTTTACAAGTCGGCAACAGGAGAATCCATGCTGGACGCGAGACGTTCTCGCACACCGAGCCCATTGCCATCAGCATGTGCGTGCGTCCAGGCAGATGACCACTCGTGTGGGCGGACTGCTTCGCGCCACACGCCAGCAGCGCACGCATCCTCATCTCCTGCGCACCTGCCTGCCTGCCTGTTGGACTCGACCGCTGCGATCGTGCTGTTGTGCGGAGTCCACCTTCTCGGCGCGTGCCGTTCTTCTCGCTCGAAGCGCGAGAGAGAAAATCTTGGCGCAGCCGATGATGTCGACACTTCCGCCCACCGCTTTCGGCGGAAGAACACGCGGAAGCGTTTGCGCCATGGGCGGTCGATGGACGGGTGGATGAGGACGGCCGACGGGTGGATGGACGGACCAAAGGCAGGCCGACCGCAAGGTGGTGGATAGCACTGAAGGTGACGCGCAATGCCTCGAGCGGAGACCATGCAAGCGCGCACGTCGATCACGGTAAATAGTTCTCGCCGGAGGGCTCTCTTTTGATTTCCATCTCGCATCACATCAGCCGCGCATGCATGCATCAACAGCGCACGCAGCCATCCCCCGCCTGCACGACTCACTTGCGCGCGACCTCCTCCGTCTGCGACAGCACCTGGTCGTGCACGTGCTTCTCAATGATGTACTCGTCCTCGTCCTCGCTGTCGTAGCCGCCCAGCAGCGCGACGTACTCGGCGCGGCGCGCGGCGACGGCGGCCAGGCGCTGCTGGAGCAGGTCCTGGAACTCGTTCTCCTGGCGCTGCTTCTCGGCCTTCTCGGCCGCGATGCGCTCGCGCTCCTTCATGCGGTCCATCTCGTGGAAGCGCTTCTCGTACTTCTTGAGGTTCTTGACCACGTCGTTGTACTCGGCGTCCGTCAGCAGCGACTTGGGACGCGGGCGCCACAGGAACTGGTAGAACGAGTCCTTCTTCTCCTCCACGAGCTGCTTGCCCTGGAACGTCCACAGCGTGTACCCGTTGTCCATCTGGAACTTGTAGTACGTGTTGTCGATCGGCTGGCACACGGCCGAGGACACCACGCGGCCGGACGGGTCCCAGTCCACGTGCGTGCACTTGAAGTGCTCCTGCACCGTCAGGCTCATCTTCTCGTCCGTGTCCCAGAACTCGAGCACGCCGTTGATCTCGCCCAGGCCCGCGAGCACAATGTAGTTGCCCAGCGGCGACCAGTACAGGTTGCTGCACGCCTTGTCCGCCAGCGTGTACAGGTGCGTGATCTCGCCCTTGTTGCCCGGTGCGTTCATGTCGTAGAACGACACGCTCAGGCGCTGCGCTCCCTCGCCGTGCACGTACGCGAAGCGCGTGCCCTTGGGCTCCCACGCGAACGCGTGGATCGTGTCCTTCACCTCGAGCATCTCGACGGGCACCAGCGCCTCGTGCACGCGGAAGATCTCAAAGTTCGTGAACAGCGTCTTCTTGGACTTGGAGTGGCGCGTCACCTTGACGCTCATGAACGTGCCGTTCGGGTGCCACGTGAGCTTGCAGTCACTGACGTTGAACAGGTTCTTCTGGCGGATCTCGCGGCGCGACGGGATCTCCACGAGCGACACGCGCGCGGGAACGTTGTCCTTCTCGGGTGCCCAGTACGCGATCAGCGAGTCCGTGGGCGACCAGAAAAAGTCGTGCACGCCGTCCGCGCGCAGCGACTTCTTCTCGAGTAGCTTCATGGACGGCAGCTCGTAGATGCTGATGACGTCCTTGCCGCGGCGCGCAATGTACTTGTCGTCCGGGCTCCACTTGAACGGCGTCATGAGGCCCTGCACGACCTCGCCCTTGGCGCCCGTGGGCTTGCCGGCCGGGAACGCGCGCAGCATCTTGCTGTGCTGCACGTCCCACACAATGATGGCGTTCTCCTGGTCCGTCTCGCTGACCGTGAGCAGGTACTTCTCGTTGGGCGAGAAGACGGCGATCTTGACGTTCTTGTGCGCCAGGCGGCCGACCTTCTCGTACTTGTCGCCGCCCCAGAGCGCGAGTCCCTGCGGGTGGAACGTGGCCAGGTAGGAGCCCATGGGCGACCAGAGCACGTACTGGGAGCACCACGTCTTGCCGTTCTGCTTCTCGCGGTCGCCGGCGTAGTCGAGCGTCGTCTCGCCCTTCTCGCTCCAGTAGATCTCCGTCTCCGAGCCGTAGCGCAGCGCGAACATGTCGCGGCGCAGCGGGTCCATGAGCCAGTTCTGCAGGTTCTTGGGCTCCACGAACTTGTCGAGCTTGGGCGCGACGAACTCGGCGGGCGTCGCCGCGTACTTGGACAGGTCCTCGTACTTGTTGACGCGCAGCGTGTGCCGCTTGTCCAGCGCGAAGTTGTCGATCGTGCGCACGGCGTCGGCCGCCGGCGCCTCGGCCTCGTACTCGACGAACGCGAACCCGTTGGTGCTGCCGCCGGGCGACGCGAACGGCATCTGCAGGTCCACGACCGTGCCCACCTGCGAGAAGATCTTGCGCACCACGTTGAGCAGCTTGCCGTGCTTGCTCGCGTCCACGACGGGCAGCCCGCCGACCACCACGCATGTCGAAAAGTCGTGGCAGAAGTCGTCCTCCTCGTGCTGCAGCGTCGCCACCTCGTCCTCCGCCTCCTCCTCGCTCAGGTAGTCCTCCAGCTCCTCGGCCTCGCGCCGCAGCGCCGCCAGCTTCTGCTCGAACGTCGGCGCCATCGCGATTCGATACGAATTGCGCTTGTTGACGGGGAACGCGATACGAAAGACAAGTGTCGCCCAAAGCTTTCCTCGAATGCATTGTGCGCCAGCCATTTCGGCTTCTCTTGACTTTCTTTCAGTGTGGTTATAGTGTGGGCCACTCCAAGATATTTGTTTCGGCCCGTTTTCAATGGGAAGAAACCCTATTTACAATCAATTATCACGATTTATTTCAGGATATTTCATGTGGTACACACTACGAAACTGGACCACCAAAGCTTCAACGTGCAAGCACATGCCATGCCATGACCCAAGGCGATGGATGTCATCCCGATTGGCAGATGCTTCACCTTGACAAGCCCCCAGTCGTCGTCGGATCGGGCATTGACGGCGCGTTAATCGCTTCCTTTTTGGGTCGAGACGCTGGGAACTATGCGCGTTGCTTTACTCACCAACAGCAGTCCGTGGCCGTGCCGTGGTGGTGCCCAGCTCTGTGCGTAGATGTGGGAGCCTCCCCTTGGGTGAACCAGACGGTCATGCCTCCTGCTCGCAGCAGTCTCTCAATGCTCTCGTCCATCCTCTGAACGTTGGACTGAAAGACATCGACGTTTGTGATCGGGATCACCCCCTTCCGAGGTTGCACGCCATCAGAAGGTAGCGGCGGCGGCGAGCCGAGGAGGGCACAGAGAGGCAGGCAGCACGGCTCTTGTTGGCCAGGCGCGAGAAGTCCGACTCGAGTTGCTGTGCTTACCGGTCGAACTGCGGCGTGTCAAGCTGGGGCGGCCTCGAGCTGCACGAGGCGGAGCACAATCGCGGGACGTCTGCTGAGCTCGAGAGTTTGCCAAACCTCCATTGCACCTTGCTGCGGTATCATGTGATGCTGCATGCGTGAAGACACTGTCCTCACGGAAAGCAGCGCGGCTTGGCATTCGGCTGTGCCAGTGCAGCTTTTGTCGAGGCTGTCGCGGCACGTGCACTGTCGTCTCATCCGCGATGCAGTAGCTGAACATCGGATGGGTCTGGTTCAAGTGTGAAAGGCACACAAATGGCTTCGCTCCAAGCGCAACCTTTTCTCGCCAAGCAGGATACGAGGTGCGCGTCTCGCGCTCGCTGCAGCTCTCGCAGGCGACTTCCACCGCCCAAACGCAGGCCGGGACCAGGACTTCACCGGTGGAGACTCGTGCCGCTTGATGAATCTCAACCACCGTTGACGTGCGAAGCGTCGGGCACATGCATTGCATCGCGGGTGTTCAGTTCACATCAACTGTGGCGCCGTCTCGTGTCCGCCGGCCGAGAGTGAGATGGAGACGGCAAAGCGCTGCCCACCCGCTCCATGGAAGGAACAAGGGCAGCCAGTGCGTGGCATGCGGCGGAGGGGCGACCGACAGTGTTCTTCGCGGCGCCTGGGGCTCAGGGATGCGGCTCGCGGCGTTGCTGTTCCTGCCGATGGTCGCGGATGCGGCGGTGGACGTGGTGGAGCTGCTGTACGAGCAGCGCGAGGCTGGAGCGGATGATGCAGAGCAGCTCGTGCTCACGAACGCACCCGAGTCGCTGGTCACCCGTCTCTCGGAGCGAGGCGTGCGCTGGGACGAACTCACGGGCTACCTGCAGCGCGCGATGCTGTGGGACCTCGGGCTGGTACTGACGGACGCCGGGCGGCTCGTGCAGGTGCTAGTTCCGTGCGGACGCTCCATGGACGCGGTGTTTCTGTCGTTCGAGGACGTGCAGAGCGTGGCGGGGGACGGAGTATGCTTGATCGCACAGTGCACCACGAGAGGAGCGACAACACACCGCTTTGCCGCCTCCAACTGCTCGGGCGACGCCTTCTTCTCCGCCTCTAAGTGCGTGCTGAGCGACGACACTGGCGATGCGATGGTCAGTTCGGTCGGTGGGTCCGTGTGGGCTCAAGATGGAGGCGAGGGCGTGGCGTCCTCGATGATTCTCGACATGCGTGTGTACGTGCACCAGGACGAGGACGCCTTTGCCTCAGAGGATGCAGGCTACCCGCACAACAGCAGCAGTGGCGGGACGAACGGGAGCAACCTCTTCACGATCCACCAAGTGCCGGTGGCGACGCAGGAGAGCGTCGACTGCGCGGCTCAGTCGACGTTCGTGGTACCCTGCATCCCGTACGACCTCACCAGCGCGAGCGATTGGTGCGAGCCGGAGACCAGTAGCCTCCTGACACTGTGGGTCGAGAAGGAGCGTGCGAGCGTGGAGGAAGCGGGCACAGCAGGCGTCTCTCGTGGCACTATCGCGCTCGTCTTCGTGCTTGGCGTGCTCGCGTTGGTCGTGTGTGTCATCGCCGGGCTGTGCATCTACATCTCCAAGTGCAGACGACCTCCCGGGACGCCGATGGCTGCCGTCCCAGAGCCGACGAGCAGCCGAGTGCCGTTCCTCAGCTCGCTCGCCGCCAGGATGCCCACGCTGTCGCTCTCGTACGAGCGTCGCGACTCCATGCCGGACGATGACTCGTACCTGCGGTCGTCGAAAGAGCCGCCGTCGTCGTCCAAGCTAAACAGCAGCAACAGCAGTAGCAGCGCCTTCTTCGTGGACGTGGCGTCGTCGGCCGCGGAGCTAGCGCGCGGTGATGCCGACGGGGTTGCCGACAGGGTTGCCGACGGAATGGCCGGCGGTGTTGATGCGATGCTGCTGCGCGACTCGGCCGAGCTGCGGTCGTTCTGCTCGGACGCGCAGCTCATGAAGAAGCGCATCCCATACGCCCACCTGACGTTCAGCTCGCTGCTCGCCCGCGGAGCGAACGGAGAGGTCTGGTCAGGCACGCTCCGCGGCCGAGTGGTGGCCATCAAGAGCTTGCTGCCGGAGAAGCGGCACGACAAGGTGGCGATCCGGCTGTTCGCGCACGAGATCCGCTTGGCGTCGGCCCTCGCGCACCCCAATATCGTACGCTTCCTCGGTTTGTCGTGGCGGCGGCTGTCGGACCTGTGCATCGTGTCCGAGTTCATGGCGCAGGGCGACTTGTCGGAGCTCATCAGCACCAAGCTGAGCGGCCGTATGTCGTGGAACCGCGAAAAGCTTTCGATCGCCATCGACGTGGCCGAGGCGCTCGTGTACCTGCACTCGCGGTCTCCGTGCATCATCCACCGCGACCTCAAGTCGCTCAACGTGCTACTGGACGATCGGCTGCGCGCCAAGCTGAGCGACTTTGGACTCAGCCGCGAGCGGTCGTTCGAGGAGACCATGACCAACGGCGTGGGCACGCTGCTCTGGACGGCGCCCGAGATCCTGCGCGGCGAGCCGTACGCCGAGAAGGCCGACGTCTACTCGTACGGCATCGTGCTCTCAGAGCTCGACACGTGCCTGCCGCCCTTCTCACTCAACGACGAGGCCGGCCGCCAGAAGCTGTCCACAATGCAGCTCATGCACCTCGTCACGCGCGCGCAGCTGTCGCCCAAGCTGCGCGGCGACTGCCCCGAGGCCCTGCAGCGACTCACGCTCGCCTGCGCCGCCCCGGAGCCCGCGCGCCGGCCGTCCGCGCTCCAGATTGTCTTCACGCTGCGCGCCATCTCGGGAGCTTTGCGCTACGACGGATGAGGGTCGTCGATGAGTGCGTGCGTTCGTTCACGCACTTGCATGCGATAGATTGCGGAGATACAGAGACTCTCACAGCGAACGTCTTGCACACCTCGGCACCTACAGCCGTGTGTTTCCCTCTGCTTTGCGATGTCCTGCAGCGTCCAGACCCTCACGTAGCCATTGCAACGAGCTGGCGCTACGACGATTACCCGGTGCTGCCGCGCCAAAGTCTCCATGACGATCGAATAGCCATGGCCACTTCAATTGCACAGATAGAGTCGTCAGTGCCACTGCATCTGCCACGACAGCGATCTCGCAAGGAAGGAGAAGCAGAGACCGGCTCACCGCAAGCAGTGATAGAGTGCGAGCTCCCATCCTAGCGCTGTCTTCGCCGTGATGGAGGCCAGCATTGGGCCGATGCAGCATTGAATGCAGCTTCAACTCGAGGCAATTGAGACCATGAATGACTGGCTCGTTTTTGGCCGACATGGAGGTGTCCGAACTTCAACTTTAGTGTCTATTTGTATCAGTACATATACTCATGAAAATGTATTATGCACTGAAACATGTGTTGGAAGTAGGGTTTTGTGAATGACTTGAATGACTTGAATTGAACGTTGTGGCGAAGAGGTTCGAAAATAAGTGGCTGGCCCCTCCATTCTGGGCGTGGACCTCGAATACGATCGGGTCTTACAATCGGATCTTCCATCCTATCGACCTCTTACAAAGAGCAAGTCAAAAGGAGATGAGTCGCGCAACTGGACGCAAACACCCACGGTATAAGAGTTAGCGACCTCAAAAATAAGACCTCTCCCCGCCACAAAGAGACTCTTCCTCACTCCGAAATACCGATTTTGCCTCCCAGGACCTTATGACGGCGGCGAATATGCAGGCGCCGCGACCCGAACTTCCCGGCGCGGTCGCTCGCCGACGGCTGCGCCGGCCGCGCGCGCACCGGGACGAGTCGCTTCCTGGGCACGTCTGCTCTCGCCACGCGCGCTCTCGCTGTCGCCGCGCGCTCCTAGCGGCCGCGGTGGCGCTGTTAGCGTCGGCGTCGCCGACCTGCGTGCGCGCCGACAGCGACCTGGTGCAGCGGCTGTACCGCCTCGCGCAGGACGGCGTGAGCGCCGACCCGCTGTCCATCGAGGCGGGCGACCTCCCGTCGGCCGTGACGACGCGCCTGAGCGAGGCGTCGCTGTCCTGGGGCGACCTCTCGGGTCTGCAGCAGCGCGCGCTGCTCTGGGACTCGGGCTTCGTGCAGCGCGCGGACGACAACGCGTCGCTCGTGCAGGTGTACACGGCGTGCGGCCGCACGATGGGCGACCTGCTGCCGGACGTGGCGGCCATCGAGGCCGCGTACGAGAACGCGACGTCCAGCACCTGCGCCGTCGGCAGCTGCGGGTCCATCAACCACTACCTGTCGCGCGGCTGCGACTCGGACGTGCTGGCCCAGTCGGCCGCCGTCGCCTGCGCGGTGGACGCGAGCGCCATGTCGGGGGCGCCGGCCACATCGAGCGCCGTCTTCTGGGCCGAGGACGGGCAGAACTTCGACACGCCCAACCCGGTGCTGCGCCGCCACAGTGCGGCCAACGCCTCGTACAACCTGTACGCGGTCCACGTGGACGCGTCCGTGTTCACGGGCGCGTCGACGTGCCAGGCGAACGGCAACTTCATCGTCCCGTGCCGCGACAAGGGAGCGCTGAGCGATGCCGACCTGTGCGCGGCGTCGGCGAGCGCCGCCATGGACGCGTGGCTCGCGTACGTGGCCGTGCCGGAGCCCAGCTCGTTCTCGACGGCCGCCATCGTGATGCTCGTGCTGCTCTTCTGCGTCTGCCTCGCGCTCGCGCTCGCCGTCTGGTACCTCGTGCGCCGCCGCAAGCTGCTGCGCGAGAAGCTCATGATGGAGGCGGCCGACGGCGGCCCGGGCGGCGCGCTGGACGCGCTGCTGTCCGAGCCGACGGCCGCGCGGCTGCTATCCGAGGAGCGGCTGACGCCCATGGAGGTGTTCTTCGGCGCGCGGCCGCGCAGCCGTCGCACGCCCGGTGTCAAGGGGGCGCCGGCGGGCGCCATCGTGGCCACGACGCGCGCCGAGATCGCGCTGTCGAACGACCAGCTGTGCCGCAAGTCGGGCATCCTGCGCAAGTTCGTAGCCGAGCCGAGCATCGTGACGAAGCGCATCTCGTTCGCGCAGCTGGCCTTCCTGCGACTGCTGTCCAAGGGCGGCATGGGCGAGGTCTGGCTCGGCCAGTACGAGGCGCGCTACGTGGCCATGAAGTGCCTGCTGCCGACCAAGCGCGAGGACGTGCCGTCGCTCGAGCAGTTCTCGGACGAGATCCGCATGGCCTCGGTGCTGGACCACCCGCGCATCGTCGGCTTCGTGGGCGTCGCCTGGCAGTCGCTGCTGCACCTGTGCGCCATCACCGAGTACATGGAGCGCGGCGACCTGGAGGCGCTGCTGGCGCTGCCCGCGGCGGCCAGCGCGCTCTCGTGGCCGCGCGAGAAGGTGAGCATCGCCATCGACATCGCCGACGCGCTCGTCTACCTGCACTCGCTCGTGCCCGTCGTCATCCACCGCGACCTCAAGTCCAAGAACGTGCTGCTGGACCGGCACCTGCGCGCCAAGCTGAGCGACTTCGGGCTCAGCCGCGAGCGGTCCGTCGAGGACACGATGACCAACGGCGTGGGCACGATCCTGTGGAGCGCGCCCGAGGTGCTCGAGGGCAGCCAGTACGACGAGAAGGCCGACATCTTCTCCTTTGGCATCGTGCTGTCCGAGATCGACACGTGCGCGCTGCCGTACGGATTCACCAAGGACCGCGGCGCAGGCGGGGGCGTCGCGCCGGGCACAGCAGCGGCAGCCGGTATCGGCATCGGTGCCGCGGCCGCGGGGATCAGCGCGGCAGCGGCGGCGGGCGTCGGCGGCGGCCGCAACAAGATGAAGAGCATGCAGATCGTGCACCTCGTGTCGGAGGGGAAGCTGCTGCCGACGTTCCGCGATGACTGCCCGCCGGCGCTCGTGGCGCTCGCGCAGCGCTGCCTGCGTCTGGTCCCGGCGGAGCGGCCCACAGCCATGGAGGTCGTGTACGAGCTGCGCGCCTCGATCGTGCCCATGCTGCTGCAGCAGGTCGAGGCGGCCGCGGCCACCGTCTCGGGCTCGACGGCTGTGTCCACGCCGTCGTCCGACCAGCCGCCGACCGCGACCGCTCCCCCGACCGAGTCGTCCCCGCCGTCCTCATCGGCGTCGTGAAGACGATGCAAGTCTATCTATCAGCCCAGGAACGAGCATCAAGCATGCGCATGTTGATCGCCCTCTCAAGCTTGTTACCGGATCCTAGCGACGCGTCGACAGCTTGAAGCCCGCGAGCTGTCGCTGCAAGGCCTCCATCTCGAACCTAGCGCGCCTGGCCTCGCTGACCGCCGCCTCGAGCTGCGCGTTCGTGCTCCTCGCCGCCGCGCGCTGTCTGTCCCGCTCGGCCCGCAGCACCTTGTTGGCCTCGTCGGCCTCGCCCAGCTCGTGCTGCAGGCCGCGCAGGCGCTTGACGAGCGCGTCGTACCTGCGGTGCCACGACACGGCGGGTCGGCCGTCGTCGATCTTGGCCGCCCACAGTTGGTCGCGCAACTCGCAGTTGGCCGCGTGCGCCGCCGCGAGCTTGGCTTGGAGCTCGCCAACGCGGCTGCTGACCTCGCGCTTCTCGCAGGCGGCGCGTCGGAGGCGGTGGCGCATCAGCCCGAGCTGCTTCTGCTGCTTCCTCCGGCCGGAAGACGGCGGTGGCACCACGACAGGCACTCCTCCCATAGCTGCGAGTGCGGTTCCTCTTGGTCGTTCGGGATGCTGCTGGCTGCCTGGCGGCGAGTTGGAGAATGGCGCTCGAGGACAGCGAGGCGAGGGTGGCAGAGACCGCAGACGAGCGGCGTTGCGGGACGTAAGCCCATCAGGATTCGACAGAGACGACACCAGAGGCGGTGAATCTCCATCCCGACGGGCTCCTCATGTCGGTTGATGCGCTTCAACCGGATCAAGTACTGCTTTAGTCGGTTGAGAGGAGTTACAGCCGCTCGTAACCCATAGTTACACCAATATATTTCCTGTTTGTCGTTGAAACAGTACTTCAATCTACCTTCCGGGCTCTAACCCCCGCAACGCACTGATTCGCCCGCGCGGGAGAGACATCGTCTGAAAAATTCCGTCCCACTCTGGATTTCCGAGTCAACGCGGTCGCCCTCTGCCGCGAGGGGTCGCGCACGGGACACCCAACCACCAACTTCAGCCCCCGTCCGCCCCTCCCAACCACCAAGCATCACCACTGTCGCCACGCCCCACCATCGCCCTACCATCGCCCTACCGGTCGAACCACCAGCGTAACCTGCGCCATGGACCACTGGCGGCCCGACGGCGGCCGCGCGCGCGCCGACGACGCCGACACGGCCTACTTCTACTACCCGCCGGCCGACATGGGCCCCTTCCTGTCGTCCTCGGTGGAGCAGCGCGCGGCGCCCAAGCCCCGACGGCCGTCCTGCTTCAACCGCACGCTGCCCTTCATCGGCGGTGGGTCCCCCCTCCCCCCCACTCGCCCTACGCGCGACTTCTGACCGCCGCCGTGTGCGTTCGTGTGCTCCCAGTGGTGATCCTCGTCGTGGCCATTGTCATCGTCGTCGTCGTTGTCCGCGGTGGCGGCAGCGATGCGTCCACGACCGACGCCAGCGCCGACAGCAACTCCAGCAGCGCAGGCAGTGCGTCGTCCGCCCTATCGACCTCCTTCTCTTCATCAAGCTCGGGATCGGGGTCAGACTCGTGCCCGGAGGTAGCGCCGAGCAACCGCACCGTGGCCTTCTGGCAGACCGAGGTGGCGGGCTGCGACCTGCTCCCGACCGGCGTCACACACGTCGTCTGGGGCTTCGCACTCGTGGCCGACGGCGCCATCGTGCCCACGTTCCAAGGAGCGGACGCCACGCTCGCCGCCTGCGTGCAGTCGCTGCGCGCGTACGTCCGCCCCCAATCGCCCTACCCACCACTCGACCGACTGCCAAATGCTCACGCTGTCCGTATCTGCAGGCGCTGCATCCGGTCCATCGCCGGCGTCGGAGGCGCCACCAACAACGACAACATGTCGGCCGTGCAGAACGCCGATGCCTTCGCGCGGTCCGCCGCCGCGCTCGTGGGCAAGTTCGACTTGGATGGCATCGACCTGGACGACGAGACGGTCGGCGTGCAGTTCAACGCCTCGCGCGTCGAGGACGTGCTGCGCGCGACGCGCTCGGCGCTGGACGCGCTTTCCTCTGGGCTGCTGCTCACCTACGACGCCTACTTCTTCGAGGGCCAGCCGTCCTTCTGCGAGGCTGCCGAGCACGCCAGCTACTCGCGCTGCTTCCCCACAGCCGTGCTTGCGTACGTGGACTGGGTCAACATCATGGCGTACAACGCCGCGGAGGACGCGTCCGACGCCGAGGCGCTCTACGCGGCGGCGCTGACCACCACCTTCGCCGACTGGCGGACGCAGCTCGGCGGGGACTTTTCGCTCGCCACCATCGGCGTGTGCACCGACAGCAGCTGTGCGTTTGGCCCCGGGCCCAACGCGACTATCGTACAGCAGTGGGAGCAGTTCGCGCGCGGGTCCGA
The DNA here is from genome assembly GCA_023338075.1 of Phytopythium litorale. NCBI lineage: Eukaryota > Oomycota > Peronosporomycetes > Pythiales > Pythiaceae > Phytopythium > Phytopythium litorale. The sequence goes on from JAADYB010000178.1 coordinate 12,751, forward strand.
TGGCGGTGGCATGATGGTGTACGCGGCCTCGAGTGAGGTCGCGGACGACTTCCCGCTCACGCGCAGCGTGATTGCCTAGTGCTCCAATCCTGCCTTGAGACTCCTGCACGTGCTGACGTTCCCCCGAGCGTACCATTATATGACGACAATAGAAGCGACCTCCCTCCCCACGGACCAAGCGCTCGGCTCTTTTCACAATCGACAGACACTTCCCAGGCCGCGCGAATCGCAGCCACTACCAGTCACCCTGGCGGCTCGACATGGCCGACATGCCTGACATACCCGACATGGCGCTCAGGTGCGTCGAGGACGCGCGGTCTGGGTCATAGTCGAGCGCCGAGCTGGCGACGGATGGCAGGCCGACGGAGCCGACTGCCGCAGCGGCCCGCACGCGACGCGGCTTGCGGTCGAAGTACAGGTCCACGGCGATGGCGAGGATGACGGCTACGCCTAGCGACACGAGGTGGAACAGGATGCGGTACTGTCGCTCTTCGACCACGATCCAAGCCGAGACGAGCGCACTGGGCACGGGCCGACACCACTCCTCTTCTTCCTGCTCCTGCACGAGCTCCAGCGGCACGCATGGGATGGTTAGTGATGGCGTGCGCGGACACTCGCGACCACTGACTGTTTGCTGTTCCAGTGCGTCCAGCGTGTAGTGCGTGTGGATCGTGAACAGCTCGACCGGAGCCGCCTTATGCTCCAAGTCGTGCCGCTTCATGGTCGCTCGTGGGATGACGTGCGTGTTGCTGGTGCTCAAAGGGCCGACCGACCATATCGACGCGTCTGGAAGCGCCAGCGACACGTTCCGCCCATCAAGAGCGGCAGTGTCGGCCGCGCAGGTGGTCACCGTCACGAGTTTGGCCGGAGAGCAGGCTGCCGCGCTCGTGTCCGACCGCAAGGATGTGATGGTCGTGTTCGTGGTTGTGTTGAACAAGGAGCAGTCGCTCGTGCCGCAGCCGGAGAACTCGAAGGTATCACGAGACAGCGCCAGGTCCGACATGCGCAGCCCGCAGCGCACCCAGACAGGCACAAGCATCGCCCGGCCCTCATCTTGAGCGTCCGAGGAGAGCACATAGCCCGAGTCCCAGAGCAGCGCGAGTTGCAGCAGTCCCGAGAGCTGGGCGAAGCCGATTTGAAATGGCCGCAGCCGCTCGAGCACGGCTTCGGGCACGTCGACCGACTTGCTCAGCTCGAAGTTGATCCCGGAGCCGAGGTCGCGCAGCCGAAAGTAGTGACGTGCCAAGTCGGACGACATGGCGACTGGATCAGCTGTAGACGGTGTCGGCCACAGAGCCGTGAGGCTCGTGCCCACCTCACGAGCGGCCTCGTCGGGCACGGAGATGCCCATCGTGCCCACCAGCGCGTCAGGTATGTGTCGGTCCGAGGCGGTAAGAGAGGCAAGGCCGATGGTTGTCAATGTCGATTCGCTGTCGTCACTCGATGCTGACGGGTGCACGGTCGTTGCTGCTTCTGCTGCTGCTGTTGCTGTCAGCGTCTCGCGATACTCCTCCAACCACTGATGCAAAAGCGGCGAGGTAGACGGCAAACACCAGTCCTCACTGCTCGTCGGCGGAGCGTCAATCAGAGTGCATGGGATCGCGAGGGACTGCGGCAATTGGCAGTGCGGTTCATTCCGGGGATCGACGGGCGATGTTGCTGTTCTGCCGAGCTGGATGACAACGAAGGGCGTCATGTCCACTGACGCGGCCACTGCCGTTATCCGCGGCTGAAGCTCGTCCAGCTCCCAGTCACCGTCCAGTGTGCCGCTCGACCAGATCCGCACATCAACACTGGTGCCGATCTTCAACTTGGATTCGCCACGCTGACGGCTTTGAACCACCGCACACTTCGCGACCGCTTGCAGTGGACTGTCGGTCCCCGCGCCTCCAAATGAGCAGCGACTTGTCGATCCGATCGCTTGGGTGTTGAAGTTTGATCTGCAAGGGTCGATGGTGCATCCTGCCGCGCTCATCTCGAGCTCCGACAGTGTGGTGTCCGCCATGGATGATCCGCAACGCGTGTAGACTTGGACACGCTCACTGCCATGATGCAGGAGGCCATCAGACGCATCGCTGGCCGACAGCAGCCCGGAGTCCCAGAGGAGCGCGCGCTGCAAGAGACCCGGCATGTCCGTGACGGCGAACGAGTGGGTGTCGAGCAGCGCCGTCGCGGTCGGGGATAGTTGAGTCGAATCGAGCCCGAGAAGAGGAGGCTCCACCGCTCCTTGTTGGTGCTGGGCATACATGAAGGCGACGACATCGGCACCGCCCGTGGCTAGTGAGCTCAAGCCACCAGCATTGCCCAGCGGCGGCGGCAGGGCTGACTCCATGACGAGGAAGCGCGACGAACGGAATTGGACAGTGGAAAGCAGCGTCAAAGCAGGCGAGCATATTATTAGAACAGGCGTTCGTGCTTCCCGATAGCCTGTGTTTTAATGGGCCTATAACGCCTTCCTGGAGCGCGTTCGCTGGTGGCGCGCGCGCACGAGGCTGGCAGGTCTCCGCGGTGTCGGCAGCACCGGTAGGTGCGTACTCGACCTCACGGGATGCAGGGGTGGCATCGTTCTCGTCGTCGTCATCCCCGCTGGCATCGCGAACAGCAGCAAGCGCATAGTTGTTGCCCACACGAGGCGTCGACAAGCCGTCATCGCCAGGGAAGAGGTTCATCAGGACATTCTGCCTGCCGTGCGCGAACCCGCCAGGAGTCGACTTGAGGATCTCGGCCGTCACAATCCTGGCGTTTGGCAGGTACTGGAGCACGATCGTGAACGACCCGGTCGTCGCAACGTTCAGCGTCAGCTGGAGCGCCTTGGTGCTCGGCTCCCACAGGTTGTGGACCTCCGCGGCCGTCGTGGCAGCTGACTGTCCTTCGTTGTCGTCCACTTCCATCGCACTCGCATGCTTCGCAACCGGCGCGATCGATGGCTCGTTCTTGTCCGCGGTGTTGCTCTCGCTACTCGGTTCGTGCGGCTTGAGCGCCAGAAGCTTCTCGGCCGTGTTCATAGCGACGACCTCGCCGTTTTCAGACTGCTCGTCCGACGATTTGCCGCGAGCTTGCGACGGAGACAGCGACGGAGCCGGCGCAGCGAGCGCCGCGGACGCCCCAGCGGACAGCGACCGCGACAGCGTCACCTTCTGGCGCTTTGAATCCGACGCGGGCCGACTTCCGTGCTCGTTCGCCGCCGAGGTGCTCACACCGGCCAGCAGCGCCGCCGGAAAGCTGTGCTTGGTGTGGTCCCTTCGTCTTTGCCAGGCTTCGAAGGACCTGTGACTGGCGGATTCCGCGGTTGCTAGATCGTTGTTGATCATTCGTCGTACAACGGCTCTTGCCTCACTTCTTACACCACGGACCCGCAAGTAGCCATCAGCACCAAATACATCACGGAATTCCGCACGGACAGCACCGTCCATCTCCTTGCATCGAGCCACAGATCCAAATGGCTTCAGTTCGCCTGCTTTGAGCCCGAAAATGATGCACGAGTTACTTTCTTTGAAGATCTCTCTCCCAGCGGGTATCTTCGAGGTGATCTAAGCATTGATCTGCCTATCAGCGAAGGAATCAAGCAAGTGATCCAGCGGTGTTTGTGCGGACGTGGTTCGGACGAGACTGGCAGTCGTCAAGGCGTTGTGGATCAATACGTTAGTGTCGGGACACCCGATGAACTGACTTCAACCACAGAGGATATCATCGAGCGTCAAGGAGTCGAAAACCTTCGCGGGAATATCCCGTTCATTCGGTTCACTCGGCGAAGCTTTTGAGTCGATGCTTCTTGGCAAGCGAAGTTGTGGGAAGGTAAAAAAAGGTGCGATCGGTCGGACCTATTTATCTAGAAATCATGGAGCGAGTGCTGACGAGATTTTGATGGTTCTCGATACTCATGCATAGCCAAACTTTTGGCGGCCAGTGCTACCTCGACGTTTGTCTCTCGCTTCCTGCATGCGTCGAGATTCGAAATCCTCATTGCTCGCCATTCCAATGAGCGATCGTTCGAGTTCGGCTACAAATTATGCAGAAACCGTGGTTGATGTGCTTCGAAACATGTTCGGCTCAGCATGCTCGAAGAAACTGATTGGCGTGGCAACGGGTGGCGTGTCAACCATGGTTGGCTGCAATCTGAAGTTCGTGTCTGAAAGGCGGTCGAGAGTGAAAGAGGATGCCGACTCGTCACAAACTGGGGCAGCGCGCACCAGTTCAATTTCGTGATGGGACACTTCTTGCCCATGCTCGACCGCGCATTACATCTCAGAGATTACCTGAATGCCGTTGTGAAGATGACAAGGACAATTCTGGCGATTCGCCCATATCCGGCATATGTCCAAACAAGATGGACATCTATCCAGAAAAGCACAAAGCTCTTGACAGAGCACTTCGAGTCTATCTTCAAGGTTCAGAAGAAGTATTGACTCAATGAACCAGCAACACTTGGTGGCTCTGCCTGTTTGCTGTGCAAGACGTTGCAGAATAGGTCAAACACTGCTTCAAGAGACTCGAGTTCCGAGATGTGACACCCGGAGATCAATATCGAGCTCTTTGTGGTATTGTCCACACGCTGGAGACCCAACACGAACGAGATAGAATCGGCGATGCAGAACCTTTCGTCTGCCTCGCAGGAATGTGTCTGTCTTCTGGGCGACACTCTTCGACATGATCCCAAATTCGGAGAAGACAAGACTTTTGGAAGTGTTCGTTGGTGCGATCTCGAGCTCGATCGAGCAAGTGCAGAGCATCGAAATCGAGGTTGAGCGAGTAGCTACATGGACAAAACTGGAGACGCCAAGAAAGTGATCATGCGGGACGACAGCGTCTTCAATGAAGCCGTGGTTTTTCTAGAGGGCTCCACTCATTGCTCACTACGACACCACGGGACCCGAAGAAGTTTGTATTTAGTGCAGTCGCCATATCGATCTGTATGCCACAGACAGCGTGTTTCGCCAACAAGTCGAGAGTAGAAGCTGTCGTGGCGACTGATATCGAAGGAGAATTGCCGTTGGGGAAGATTTCGCGCGCCGGGGACCCTGGCAATAAAGCGAGCCGAGCGCGAGGTCGTAATAATAGTTACGCCCGCGCAGGCAAGGGAAGTAAAAGTAACTTCAACGACCGCAGTGCATTGAAGTTACCATGTGGGTGTGCTGAGAGTATCAGTCTGCTTGTTCCTGCGATCTTTCCTCTTCCTTGCAACTCACCAAATTCGCGCAGCTCCACAGGTCTTTGCTCGCCCGTGCAGGGCGATGATGGGGCTTGTTGAGAGGTACTAGACGACGATGGGGCCGGCAGCAGTAAAGGGGACAGAGACATCGTGCAGGGAGCTCCCAGCCAGCCATGTAAATGAGTGGTCTGGTTTGCATTCGGATAAGTACAGTAGGTATTGAATACATTTTACTTTTTACGGTGTTTTTGGTTCACCGTAATTAATAACTCTGCATATATAATATCAATGATATATAAAGTTTGCACATGCTTGCAGTGGGCGGGTTCGGTTACTATTTCAGGACCATTTATATTTTACAACATCCTTTCGCCCCGTCACTTGTGATGCGTGATTGCAGTTGCACTTCCGGTCGACATTTCCACCAATCACTGCCTTTTGTTTAACCAATTGTCACCAATCACCTCCGGTTGGAACTAGCTCAAAAAGGCAACCTGGAAAGGCAACCAGTCCCCGCCGCACTTTCTAATCAGACAAGAAGCCCAGACACACACAAGCTACTGGCATTCGTGACCACCACATTGGCGATGGCGACGACAGCGGCCATGCCGGTGACGGCGCTCCCCAGCGAGGCGACGGCCGCGCTGGACGGTCGCGCGGCGTTGGACGCGGTCGTGGGCGGCGCCGCGCGCTTCCGGCTCGAGTTCTCGCGCGACGCGCGGACGAAGGAGCTGCGCTGGGTGCTCTTCACGGGTGCGTGCACATGTGCAGGTGCTGAGGGTGGAGCTTGCTAGCCTGTGCTTACGTGGGCGGCGGTGGCGGGGCAGCGAGCAAGCGCGGGGCAGTCGGCAAGATCGTCTTCACGCTCGAGGCCGGCGGGAGCGCGGCGCACATCAAGTCGCTGGCCGTGAACCGCGAGTGGCGCGGCCTGGGGCTCGCGCGCGTGCTCTTCCTGGCCTGCCGCGCCACGCTGGCGGAGCTGGGCGTGCGCCGGATCGACCTCGAGGCCGAGGAGGACGCCAAGCGGTGCGTGCTTGCGCCGCAAAAGCGGACGGCGCGGTGTCTAACGCTCGACGTGTGCGCTCGCGACAGACACGGCAAGCTGGTCGGGCTGTACGAGAGCTGGGGGTTCTCGGTGACGCCTGGGGCCAAGGTGCTTTTCCTCTACAACGACGCCGAGTGCTTCCGCAAGGTGCCCATGTCGCTGCCCTTGGCCGAGGACGGCCGCCACGCGTCTATTGATAGCGCCAAGTCAACCGCGGGGCAGTGGTTCTGCATGCTGTCGCTGCGCGCGGCGGACGGCTCGCTCCTGACGGCGACCGAAGACGGCGCGATCGAGGCGCGGCCAGGCAACCCGCGCGACGGTGTGTGGCAGACGCTGCTGGACGAGGCCAGCGGCGAGGTTTGCCTCCGCAGCGCGCACGGCAAGTTCCTGTGCGTCGAAGAGAGCGGCCACGTGCGCGCGGACCGGCCGCTCAAGTCGACGTGGGAGACGTTCCAGGTGGTACCGCTGCACGACAAGAGCGGCGTGGCGCTGCGCAACTTCCACGGCGGATACTTGTGCGTCGACCCGGCGCGACACACCGTCGTGTCGTCCTGCGACCCCGTGCCGTGGGACGGCGGGGGCGATCTCATGTCGCTCGTGTGCAACAAGTGCAGTGCCCAGCCGCTGCATTCGCGCATCATGCGCAAGTACCAGACCGCAGCGTTCGCCAAGCGCGAGACCGCCAAGTTTGGCGGGTTCGAGCGCGCCGCATTATCGATGCGGGAAGCAATCGAGCGTGTGGTTGAACTTACGGGCGAGAAGCACGCGGGCGAGAGCTGGGTGCTGCGCTACATGCTGGCGTCGGCTGAGGATGTACGCGCGGAAGGACACCCTGACTGGCTCCAGCTTGCCGTTTTCCTGTACGTCACCGCGTCCGAGTTCCACCTCGCGCTGGCATCGATAAGGGCTAACCGCTTGCTTTATTTTATCCAGGCGAGCACTCGGACTGCTGTTCCTGCACTGGACGGACGAAGAAGATTCTGCGCTGCGCAGCATCTCGGCGCGCGAGTGGCTAACGCTCAACTCGACGTGGCTCGTGGGTGCGCGTATCCCTGACTCGATCGAGTTCCCCGAGCTGAACGAGCTGAACGCGGACCACAACAGCGGTGTCAAGTCTGTCAGTCCATGCCAAGATGTTCTGGACGACTCGCTGCTGCTGCCCTGGACACCCGACGAGTATCTCTTCCGTGTGCTCGTGCACAACCAGGCGTCGCTGCCCTCGGAGGCGCTGGCTGCCATCCGCCTCTGGTCTCTCAAGACATGGCATCAGAACGGCAGCTACACTGATGTGCTGTTATCACCTGCGAGCAAGGACACGAGGGAGTGGTTGGCCTCGCTCGGACGGTTCTCAAGCGCCTCGGACGTGTCGATCCAGCAGGTCGACCCGGCGGCGCGGCTGCCATACTACCTCGGTCTCGCAGACAAGTACCTGCCTTCGGTGCTGCATTGGTGATCGACGATGGTGAAGCATGTCTGGTGTCGTGGTCTGTGTGCGTGCCGTGGCGTGGCGTGGTGTCTGCGTCGATTTGGGTGTTGATTGATTTATATCCGACCGCTTTGTCGGTCTGACGTGTAATACACGCTGAACAATAGGCTTCATGCGCATCTCTGACCTGTTGCATCGACTAACGCGCTTCATCCTCGACCTGTTGACCCAAGAAGGCCTCGCGCACCAATGTCAATGGCGGCGAGCGACTACCAAGCGAGTAGTGGGGCAACACTGACGATGGCGAGCATTCGGGGGAATCGGAAGACGGCGCCGGCGATGGACATGCACAGCTCGAGGCCCGCGACGGAGACGACAGTCCTCGGCGATGCGGCGAAACTCGCAGCGACTTCTTTGGTGAGTGCTGGAGCGCGACGGAGAGTCCGCGGTGACTACCCCCGTCTCCACTGCCGAGTTCAAGACCGCCACTACTCTTGCTCTTCCGCTTCTTGACGGGTGAGAGTGAGGACGGACCCGCCAGCGCGCGCATGAGCTCGAGCTTGAGCTTGAGCCGCTTGCCGACCGACCGCGTCCGACTGCGAGCCTCCAGCGCCACGCGCTTGACCTCGTAGTCGACGATCCACTTGACCACGGTGCGCACGTTCTCGGGCGATGGCGACGGGTACGAACTGAAGCCGCCGGCCACGCGCGGTGGCAAGTGGACGCCATGCGCTTTGATGTCCGTGAGCTGCCGCGCCACGTACTTCCACTGGAAGCGCAGCTCGTCCCGCTCGGCGCGAGCAAGCTCCAGCTTCGTCTGTAGACGCGTGAGCAGTTCGTGGTCGTGATCGATCTCCTGGGTCGCCCGGAGGGTCTTCTGGATGTCGGCGTTCGCTTGACTGGCTGCCACCGACGCCTCCCATTCATCTCGCCACTGCTCGAGCTGCTGCTCGTGCTGCTCCTTCACTCGAGTGGTGACAAGCACCATGACGCGTCGGTGAACGCGGTCTTCGTGTCGCTCCCAGTGCTGGGGATCGCAGCCGAGCCACGCGTCGTCCTCAAGCGCCATCGCCCGCGCTTCAACGGATTCCGAAAGCTGTGTCCGCAGCTCTGCAGTGGCCGCCTCATATCGCGACACGATGAGCCCGCAGCGTTCCTTCCAACCGTCTCGCTCAGATCGCAGTCGGGACATTTCAAGACCAAGCGCATGCTTCGACTGCTCAAGTGCCGACATTGCCTCCTGAAGCGCCTCCAACTTTGCCAGCGCAGTTCGTGTGGTCGCTCGCGCTTGCTTGAGCTCGTTCGCGAGTGCCACGTCCATCGGACCGCGGCACTGACGGCACACGCGCGGCAGTGGCAACTCTCCCTCGCTGCTGCGCTTGCGGTAATGCGACCGAGCTTTCAGCTGCCGAGAGGATGTCAGCGTCGCGTCCGCCAGAGAGAGATCAACCACCCACGCGCCTTCGTCGTGGCCAGGGTCTGCCACCGCCGCGCTCTCGTGCCGTTCATCGCCACAACTCCGCTGCCAAGCGTCGATTGGGCCAGGAGATCCTGTCATTGGATACCTTTGTCGAGGTATTCGCGTGGCCGCCAAGTCGATGACGAAGGAGATCGCGGATGCTGCAACGAGAACAACATCGAGGCATTCATCACCCCCGACATCGCTGACGACGGCGAATTCGAGCGTAGCAGACGTCAAGAGCAGTGAATGGCTCTCGCAGAGGTGATGGAACACTCGCGACGCTGCCATCTCCACGCGCTTTCGCAACGACAGCGTGGAGACGGGGTCTTGTTGATGAGAACAAGGACTGCCAGAAGAGCAGCACTGGTCGTGAGGAAGGGTGGGGGGCTCACGCAGCCACGACAGCGACAGCTGACCTCCCACAGGCGCATCCGCACGACCAACCGAGTCAATCAGCTCAAAGTTCGCGACGAGCACGCCGTTGTTGACGCTGCTCCTCCCTCCGACACGCTCTTGAAGACAGAACGGAGCGCTTCCGCGGTACGGAACGACTCCAGACATTGATGTTGAGGCTCCCACCGAGTCAGTGTTGCCACGACGACCATCAGTTGCCACCGAGTCGGCTGCTTCCACGGCCATCGCGAGCAGTTGCCACTCTCGAGCGCAGAGCGAACGTGTAAAGCGGTCTAGCGCCTGTTCCGACAGCAGTCGCGGCGCGCCATCCACTTGCTGCACTGCCACAATGGTGCTCGAGTGGTCTGCAGACGCTGCATCGGAGTTAACTGTCGAGCTTGCGTTCCGCCTCCGCCGGGATCGCGAGAGCTCGGCACTTCGAGCCCGCGCCAGATCCTGTCCACCCGCATCACAACAAGTGAGGGAAGCACTCAAGGCTGCATCGACTCGAACTCATTACCTGCAAACGAGCTTCGAGGCGCAGCAGGTTTGTCGACACCACGTCGTGCGTGTTGATGACAATGCCGGAGGAGGAGCGCGGTGGCACATCGGATGGTGCTCGAGCTGCTTCTTGGTTGCTTCGACGAGGCTTCTCAGTCGTCGCGACGGCGTACACCCACGTCTCCAAGACGCCTTCAGCCCCGAAGATGCCAGTCTCGGGGATCAACACGCCGCGCAGCCCATCAAGTCGCTTGAAGAGCCAGTAGGTCGCGCGCTGTCGACCAGCTTCGCTTCCGCGTTGATGCTGCATTCCAGCCGATGCCGTGATTTGTCGACTGGAGGGAGACACGGTCGAAGCCGACTCGCGTCTATTTCGGACGGCAGAAACGGACACGTGGGGATGCGAAGGCTGACGCAGAGCCTGTCAACTCAGAGAAGTGCGCCGGTCGAACTTCCACATCGCGTGGAAGGTGTCGCTCGCCTGACCCTTTGCTGGGGGTCCGACACGTCCCTGCTGCGTGGTCTTCGTCGGTTGCTGCTGCTGCCGCCGCTTGCTGTTCATCACTCTTGGCGAGCTCCTCGCGGTCGCTGAACCTGGCGGCGGCGCAATGTGGGCGAAGAAGTGCACCGGCGCGTCTGCAAATGGCCTGCTCGCATCGCCGTGACTGCCCTTCAACCCTATCGTGGCTGCTGCTGAGGTGTTCGTGCCATGCACACCGCCTGAAGGAATCCAGCGCGCCACGGATGAAGCGCTCGAGCTGGGCAAGAACGAACCGCCCAGGGTTGACGTCGAGGCTGTCGGAGGACGCGGAAACGTATCCTTCTCCCACGCTGCCATCGACAGCGACAGCGGAGCGCTGTGAACGATCGACTGAGGTGGGATCGGTATCGTCATCACAGCCGTTTGCACCGAGCAAGAGGGTAGCAGAGCGGGCAGGGTGGATGCGGAGGGGGACGCGCCGCGCGTGGGCGACATCATCGGTTGACGAGTGTGCCTCTCGTCTACCGGGTGAGCGAACAGGTTCGCGAAGGCACCTGCGTGGCCCACGTTCCGCTTCTTGTCGTTGATGTGCCTCGCCAGTCGAGTCGTGGTGGCTGGCTCAATCGTCTCCTGGCACTTTGGCGAGACGCTCAACGGTGTCGCTCTCGGTTTCCCGTCGGGAGAAGCACAGCAGTCGCCAGGCGCTGGAGTGCACGTGCTCGTGCCGACAAGCTGCCACGGACGCTCGACGTGGTAGAAGTAGCGCTGGCTGGCCACCGCGTCCGCGTTCCACCGGTAGCGCTCCAGCAGCGCGCGGCGGATCTGAACGATGCTCGCTGGACGCAGTCGCCGCCACCCGCGCTCTGGGAGCTCGAGTACCTGCGCGTGCGAGCGGCTGACGTACATGGTGGCCGCTTCCAGGTCTGCCACGTCTTGATCCGTCATTGCTCCCGGTGTAGCGCTCAGCGTCACAATGGCCGCCCCAAAGATCTCCTGCGGACCGATCGTCGCCACACGCACGAGCACAGTTCTCGGAGGTAGTGACAACGAAGGCGCAACTCCAAAGCTAGAACCAACAGGAGCAGGCAGCTGCTTCCGCATGAAGACGTCGATCTCGCCGGTCTTGACAAACAGCAGCGCGCGTCGGTCGCATTCGTCCTGGAAGAACCGGTGCCGCGGGCCGTAGGCTCGCTCGACGACGTCGTGTGCTACGCGGATGCATTCCCCGAACGCCTCGTCCTGCGCGGTCTCCATCTCGAACGAACTGCTCGTCGCCACGGGCTTCATGAACGACAGCCGCGCGAGAAACTCGGCGCGCTCGACCATCATGTGCTGCACCGACACACCAGGGATTTCGCGCTGGATGTGCACGAGGTGGTCGCGGTCGAAGGCGATGAGGTCGGCGCTTGACGGTGCGAACGCCGATGCAGACCGCCGCAGCTTGGCCACGAGTGACAGCTCGCCGAACGAGTCGCCGGCTCGGAGCGTCGCGAGTACCTCGCCGCCTGCTGTGGCGCTGCGCTCGTTGACGATGTTGATCCTGCCACGCAGGATGAGGAACGCGCGGCTCTCGACTCGTCCCTGGCACACAAGAGGCCGCTCCTTTGACGCGCGGACAAACGTGACGACCTGCGCCAGCATGCGCGCGACTTGGAGAGCCGGGATGTGGGCTGGCCGCTCGATCTTGGCGATCAGAGCCGACCGCTCCACCATCCGCGCGATCAACGCCACGTCCGTCGCGGACCGCGCAGATGGAGGAAGAGCTAGCACGCGCCTCGTCTCCGCACGGACCACTCCGAGCGACGCAACGTTCAACGGGACCGGGAGCGACGCGTCCAAGCCGGTGAGTCGCTCGGCTAGAGCCGCCAACTCGCCGGCTGAGCCGCCCTTGGCTCCGTGGACGAGCTCCGGCTCATCGCGCAGCCGCCGAAGCAGGTCCAAGTAGGCCGACCTGCCCTCGAACAGGTGCTGGTACGCGGCTTTGAAGTGCTGGATGAAGGTCACGAGGTAGCGCGCCACCCGCGGGTTGGACAGCCGCAGCTTGCGCGCGTTGGCCGCCAGCGTCCACTCGTCCGCGAGCTCCGACGCCAGCGCCGCCTCGCTGTCATCATCTCGGTCGTTGGCGTCGGGCAGCTTGCCATCGCTGAGGAGGGAGCCATCGGGTGTGCGAAGGCGTTTGGCCGCCGAGAACAATGCGCGAGTGATGACGACACACGCGAGGCCGCCGTCTCCGGTGGCGGAGGTCGCACCGACGACCACGACGCTCGCGACTCGCGGATGCCCTAGCAGCGCCATCTCGCCGAAGCTTTGGAACCTGCACTTGCGCGCGACGACGGTCGAGGACTGCTGTTCCCCACCGACGTGACCACCGTCTTCTCCGTCCTCTCGCGCATCGATCGACGGGTTCGAAGACTCGCTAGCATCGACCATGACGACGTCGGCCTCGCCCTCCATCACGATGAAGAAGCGGTCGTCGTGCGTGTCGCTCTGCTCGCAGACGCGCGCACCCGGCTGGAAGCGCGCGAACGTGCAGCGCTCCAGCATGAACCGCTTCTGCGGCCAGCTCCACGCCTGGAAGAGACGCTCACGGTCCAGCACGCGGTGCATGCGCAGCTCCGCGCGCGCCAGCATGAGCTCGTGCATCGGGCCCAGCAGCCTCGCGAACGCGTCTTCGGACAGGACAAAACACGCCACTCCCGTGTCCACGGACGAGTTCTCAGCATCCTCAGGCGCGGCGACGGCGTTCGTGGAGCGCGTGGTCGCGTTCGAGAGCAGCGGCAGCTCTCCAAAGTACTCGAGTGGCTCGAACACGTCCACCTGGGTCTCCACGTCGGCGTCAGCTTGCGATCGACACCGGCCAGCGATCGGCAGTCGCGCGGCCGCCCCGCCGGTGGTCGCCACGAGTCGCCGCTTGGTGGCCAGCACACGCCCGCGCTCGAGGAAGTAAAGCTCGCGCGTGCTGGTCTGACCCTGCGCGTAGATGTACTCGCCCGGGGAGAACTCACACGCGACGAGGGCGTCGACGAGCGCATCTTGGAGACACACGCCGGTCCGCACGGCCTGGGAGAGCAGCGGGACTCGCCGCACGAGCTGCAGCGCGCGCTCCCGAGTGCTCAGCGCGGGCTCAGGCGGTGTGGACGCGTCTGGAGCCGTCGAAGTCGAGGCGGAAGCAGCGGTCGGCGTCGACGACGACGCACTCATGGCGGTGGGAACGGCACTGTCATGAGGGTCGTTGCCGAGTTCCGGAGCTGTGGGGTCGCGCGAACAGAGCAAAGCGGGTGGAGAAGAGTTGGTTGGAACCGCGGAGGCTATAACGAGAAGCGAGTGCGAGCCCAGAATAGCGGCCCGGGGTGCAGTCGTGTTCGTGCTGGCAGAGTTCAAGCCGACCACGCTTCGGCGCTGCGATGGATGTCTCGCTATACGAGAACGTCGCTCGATCCCCAGGCCGAGTCGCCTCTAGAATCCGCGCCGTCGTCCTCGTTCAGCAATGACTGCGCCACCGTCGTGGACGGCGCGAAGCCGTAGACGCTCCCGCCGCCACTGTCGTACGCACGCTTGCGCCTCGCGATGAGCGCATGGTGGCGCTCCAGCGCCTTCTGCACGAGCTGCTCGCCCTTGTTCACGGTCTGTGCCTGGCCAGCCGGGTCGCCCCCGAAGGACAACTGCTCGTACTGCTCGAGCCCAAGCGCTGCCATCACCCGCGCGTAGGCGTCGCTCAGCGTCAGCCCGACGAGCAGGACCATCAGAATCGGCGCGTACACGGAGAAGCTCTGGCCGAACACGTGCACGACGTGCATCTTGTCGAAGAGTGCGTGGAAGGCCGTGCGGTCGGTCAGCTCGCGGTCGTTGAGCATCAGCAGCACGTTGTACGCGAGCGCGAACTGCAGTCGGCAGAGCAGCGTCGACGTCTTGAGCAGACACAACTCGGTCGAGTTGCCATGCGCCACCAGCGCGTACTTGCCGAACCAGCGCAGCTTGAACACGCTCGAGTACGCGCACACGACCATGTACAGCAGCAGCGCGAGCGCGACAAGCTCCGCCGCCGTCGCGCTCCTGTCCGCCTCGCTCCGAGCGTCCTTCTCGAGGGTAATCACCCGGCGGAAGAGCGACAGCGACGGCATGTGCCAGCCCATCGTGAGCTCGCTCCACAGGATGCACAGCGACGCGACGGTCGCGGCAACAGCACATGCGATCGATACCGGCTCCGTGACGACTGCGTGCAGCCGATAACGAGTGTTCAGCACCAGGTTTCGCGCCTGGTTGACCACCGACGTGTCTGGCAGGAGACTCGACGCCGGCAGCGCGCGCTCCGCCACTTGATCCCGCAGCGTCTCGACCCGCACGCACAGGTCGATCCACGCCTGCTCGCAGCGCCGCAGTTCAAGCTGGGACGCACGCACGCGTCGGTGTAGCGCCACCACCTCCTGCATTGTTGGGGCTGCTGATCCCCGAGCGCCAAGAGAGAACGCGCGCTTCGCTCTGGACGTGAAGCTCGCGCTGCTAGTTGTCGCTGCCTGCTTCCGTCCGGCGACTCCCTTGGAGGACGAGTCCGAGCGATCAGCAGACCGCTTCTGGCCGTCGATCAGCGCTGTCACTCGAGAGAGGCACGCCTTGATGAGCTGCATGTCGCTTGTGAGCACAATGGCGTCGCTCTCGGTGTCTAGCATGCGCTGGAAGCAGCTCGCGACATCGGTTTGCACCTCGTCGTAGAGGAAGATGGCCTCCATCCGCTCTTCGTGGAGCTGGACAGCGTGAAAATGGAGTTGCTGCAGATGCCGCCCGGGTGTGCGCAGCGTCCAGAAGGAGCGCGGGATGTCCACGAGTCCGTAGCCGAGCAGCGCCACGAGCCAAAGCAAGCCGTACGTGTTGGCGCTCGCCATCGCGAGTCCGACGACCCCGCGCAGTGTCAAGCGGCTCACAAACAGCAGGTAGAGCGCGACGACGAGCGCTGCCGCGGCCAGGACGGACCAGTGGAAGACGAGACCGCGAATCGCGCCCGTGATCCGTGCCTTGGTCGAGAACTCGCCGCTCAGCTGCAGCTCGGCGAGCACGGGCAGCACGAACCAGCTGAGCAGGAACGTGAGCCAGTAGAGCAGCTCCCACGCATCCAGGTACTCGTCCAGCGTCTGCGCCGTCGGGTCCAAACCGTTCGAGGTGATGTCCATTGGGAGCAGCAAGAGGCCCAGGAAGCCCAGCGTCCAGGAGAAGAAGACGGCCACCAGCACCTCGGGCGGCACCAGCGCGTCGCGGAAGCGCGCCAGCACCCACCAGGTGAGCGCCAGCACGGCGCCGACCTGCACGACCGAGCTGAGCACTGTCATACGTCGGCTGTGGAACGAGGAGAGAGGCTCGAGGTCGTCCTGGAGGCTGTTAGAGGCGATTTATGTGCTGCCAGGAAGTGATTGACGGCCATCGGAGCATGTTGATGCGCGAGGAGCTGCAACGTCGCGACTCTTCAGCGGGATCTTTCGGGATTTAGAGCATCACGACTGGTCATTAATTGGAGAAAATAGTAAGGGTTTTGACCAATGAAGGGGATGGAAAAGGCTTACGGCAGGAAAGTGATTCGATGACCTGCAGGAGTGCAGGTGGCCCAGGTGGCTCACCAACCGTGTATATGGATATGGCAGAATAAATGATATTAAGTTGAACTGCATGTCAATGTCTAGTTGGCTACAAATATTTGTTAAAACGTATCTAAGCATTAGATATAATGTTAGTTTCCATTTTGGGCTCCCGCATCTCATCCGCTTGGTCGTCCGCTGCAACTTGCTTGATCCGGCGGCCGTCGTCAGCTCATTCCCCTTCCTCCCATGCGCGCCGCAGCCCGCCAGTCGCTTGGCATCACTCCTCACCGCCCTTCGAGTCTCCTGTCGACGATGGCAGCCGCCAAGATGGAGTTCCACGGCGTTTACACGGCGCTGGTCACGCCATTCACGGCGGACGGCGCGTCCGTCGACTACGAGAGCCTCCAGCAGCTCGTGGAGCGCCAGATCCGCGCCGGCGTGGACGGCCTTGTGCCTGTGAGTTGGTCTATATTGGTTGCTTGTCTGGTTTTCTCCGTCCTGACCAACAGGTGTGACGCAGATGGGCTCGACGGGTGAGAACACTCTCCTGAGCGACGACGAGCGGCTGCGGGTCATCGCGGAGGTCGTCAAGTGGACCGACAAGCGCGTCCCGGTGATCGCCGGCACCGGCTCGCACTCGACGGCGCACGCGGTGCAGCTCGCGACTGCGGCTAAGCGCGCGGGCGCCGATGCGTGCCTGGTGATTCCACCGTACTACGCTCGCCCGAGCCAGCGCGGCATCTACGAGCACTACCGGGCGGTTGCGGAGACCGGGCTGCCCGTCATGATCTACAACAACCCGAGCCGCGCGGGCGTGACGGTCGAGCCGGAGACCATCGCCGAGCTGGCCAAGCTGCCGGGCATCGTGGCGCTCAAGGATGCGACCGGGTCGCTCGACAATGCCGTGCGCGTGCTGGCGCTCTGTGACATCAACGTCATCTCGGGCAGCGACAACATGGCGTTGCCGCTCATGGCAGTGGGTGCCACGGGCGTCATGAGCATCCTGTCGAACGCCGGTACGTCGGCTCGAACATGCACATCGGTCTACTTGACGGTAATAGCCGTGTGAATACTGACCGTGGTCGGTGTCGTGGCCGCTCGATGCAGCGCCTGAGCGCGTGCTTGCGATCACGCGCGCGGCCCAGCGCGGCGACTTCAAGGCGGCGAGAGAGGCACACCAGAAAAATGTACGCGCGCCAGGCGCTCTCCAGTGCTCGAGTCCGAAGGCTGACGTGCTGATTGCTGAGCTCGCTCGCAGGTGCTGCTGGTGGACTCGCTGTTCGTGGAGCCCAACCCTCAGCCGATCAAGAAGGTCATGGAGCTGCTGGGCCTCTGCTCGGGCGTCGTGCGGCTCCCGTTGACCGAGTGCTCCCCCGAGACGACGCGACTGCTCCAGCAGCAGCTCAAGGCCAACGGCTTGCTGCCGCAGTAGGCTCGTCAGTCCGCTGATTAAGTGTGGAACTCCCCCAACTGCATGTACACGCACTGCCCCGCTCACAGGGGATTGCTCATGCACGCGGTGCTTCGCAGCCGATCCGAATCAGACTTGTCCAGCGTGGAGTCGCGTCGCTGCCAACGACTCGTTGGTGGCGCCAGCAGCTCGTGGCACCGCTCGCTCTCCAGGCTCAACGACGGCACGAGCCGTCAGTGAATGCTGCTCCTCCTCACCGACATTAGCGACGGCGAGAGAAGGGGGCGGGAGCGGGGGAAGGACCGATCTCGCGAGACCGCCTTGCGCCTGCCTGGTCCCTCGCCACTCGACCAACAAACGCCGCGTCCTTGGCAGCCAGCACGGTCGAGTCACGCGCCGCCTTGGGGTTCGGTCGGGTGTCCGAGACCACTGGCCACCGTGCGAGCTGGCCGATCGAGCGACCCAGTGCGTTCGAGACGACCGACCGACCGCGAGCAGGAGATGCGGTCTGATACTCGCGGAGACCACCACGCCAGCAGGTTGGTCCCTCGACCCCTCGAGGCTCCACTCGCATCCCACTTCCCTTGGCTTGCGAGCGCCGGCCGCACGTTGAGCCCCCGTCTCGGGAACCCATTCTCGAGGGGCTCACCGTGACGAATGACCATAAGCCCTCATACAGTGGCACAGCACACGCCCGACATGGCATGTCATGGGAGCGATGGCAGCCACCAACCAAACACCGACGGGGACCCAATTGAGTGGTGCAAGGACCAGCAGGCCGCGATCAAGATGCGGGCGGCATGGCATGTTCGCTGCGACGGAGGCTGCAAATCCGAGGATCCGCCACGTGCGTCAGTGCTTGAGGTCCGCAGTGTACCGCCAGTTCTTGGATACGTTGTTCAAGAGAGATCGTGGCGGTGCCTTGCGATTCCTCCATCGTGGTGGTGGGTTACGGCGCGTGTGTTTCAGCACCGCGCACGGCAGGCGTAACCCCGGCTGTGCCAGGGATTCTTGAAGCAGACGTGCTGCCAGTCACAAGAAGCCAGTCGGTCTCTCGCGTGAAAGTGCCAAAGTATGGGTCTGTCGTATGGACATTTCGCGCGGCACTGGCAGATAGTACCAACCAATGGCGATAACAAGTCGAACACCTCATCAAAGCGGCTTTGGCACATGCGCGACGCCACGATGGTCGCTTCGTCTGCCCCTCCTCTCCCCTCCAACGCAGTGGGACATCACGTCAAGGCGTTCCACCCTCGGCGGATTCTCCAGCCTACTGATATACAGGAATCCCTTGCTTGCACACCGCTGCCGATTTCTTTGAGCCCGGAGCCCGGAGCCCGGAGCCTGGAGCTCGGCTGGGAGTGGGCTCGCCAAGACCGAAAGTCGTCGACCACGTGTTGCGAGCAACTTGCTACTCACATATTTGTACAGCCCAAAGCACTCGAGTCAGCAGGCGCAGGTGGGTGGACAGCACAGCGTATAACAGTTCGAGGCCGATGAGATGTGCTCATCACGCAGGCAGGAACCAACGCGGGCGTGTACTATTTTTCTCGAATCAGGTCGGCTCGTATGTCAGCGCGGCAGTCTCGGCACAATTCATATCTAGCAGATGAATGGCGCTCGGCGGCTCGCCAAGCAAGTGAAACCTATCTGTGGCGTCCACAGATCCTTGGCAAGCACACGCCATCATATCCGCAAGGGGGGGTGATCTATATCGGGGCGGCCGCTCTTGGCTCCCACACTCAGCGATGCTCCCTTGAGCCGTCTTCTATCAGTACAATCCGCGAATTCCGCGTCTACTTTCAGTGCAAACGCATGTGCAACGGCTGGTGCGAAAGAACCTGGGCGGTCGTCCGGTCGTCTCGTCTTGCTGGACAAGATGTCCTGGAGCAGTCGCTGCCTAATAACAAGAAAGACTCGGGTCGGAGCCCAATAAGAATCGGCCGGCGCTCCTGGTCTCTACATGATCGATCGGCCGCGCGCGTCCGTCGTGGCGGCCTCATCATGGCCGCTGGAGACCGGCGGGCGTCCGTGCCACTCCCTGCGCCTCGCTTTCTGTGCTGGCGACGCCGCTTTTCTCTCGCCCCTCCCCTTCCCGGCTCGCCCGCGTTCGTCGCTCGCCCGGTTGATCCCTCCCTTCCCTTCCCTCCCCCTCGGCACGAGCCGATGGCGCACCCCTGCGTCTCTCTTGTCCCTCGCCGCGCGCCTGATCGCCATTTCTCGATTCGCCGCGGAAGCGCTCGCCCGCTTCTCGAGACGACAGGAGTGACCGACGGCCACCATGTCGGCTGCGACTGAAGGGGACAAGCCGCGGACGTCGTCCGTGTCGGCGGCGCCGCCGCCGTCGCCCGCCATCGTGTACGACTCGGCGGATGCGCTGATGGCGCACGGCCCGCAGGCGCTGCACCACCACGTGGCGTCCCGCATGGAGCTTGCGCTCGGCCAGGCGCTGCCGCAGCTCGAGGTGCGCTTCCAGAACCTGTCGCTTGGCGCCGACCTGGTCGTGGCCGACGAAGGCGACACCAAGGCCGAGCTGCCGACGATCCTCAACCACCTCAAGAAGAAGTACGGGCGGTGCGGGCAGAAGAAGACGGTCGTGCGCAAGCAGATCCTCAAGAACCTCAGCGGCGTGCTCAAGCCGGGCACCATGACGCTCATCCTGGGCCAGCCCGGGTCGGGCAAGTCGGCGCTCATGAAGGTGCTCGGTGGCCGCTTCCCGCTCGAGAAGAACATCGTGCTCGAGGGAGAGGTCTCGTACAACGGCACGACGCAGCCGCAGCTCATGCGCAAGCTGCCGCAGCTCGTGTCGTACGTGACGCAGCGCGACACGCACTTCCCCATGCTCACGGTGCGCGAGACGCTCGAGTTCGCGCACAAGTTCTCGGGCGGCGCGGCGCTCGCGGACCGCGCGTTCGCGCAGCACTTCTGCAACGGCTCGCCGGAAGAGAACCGCCGCGCGCTCGAGGCCGCACGCGCCATGAACCAGCACATGCCGGAGCTCGTGATCCAGCAGCTGGGCCTCGACAATTGCGCCGACACGGTCGTGGGCGACAACATGCTGCGCGGCATCTCGGGCGGCGAGCGCAAGCGCGTGACGACGGGCGAGATGGAGTTCGGCAACAAGGCCGCGTGCATGCTGGACGAGATCTCGACGGGCCTCGACAGTGCCGCGACCTTCGACATCGTGAGCACGCAGCGCAGCCTGGCCAAGACGTTCCGCAAGACGATCGTCATGTCGCTCCTGCAGCCGGCGCCCGAGGTGTTCGAGCTCTTTGACGAGGTCCTGCTGCTCAACGAGGGCGAGGTGCTGTACCACGGGCCGCGCGACCAGGTCGTCGAGTACTTCCGCGGCCTCGGCTTCGTGTGCCCTCCCAGCCGCGACGTCGCCGACTTCCTCGTGGACCTGAGCACGGACAAGCAGATGCAGTACGAGGTCGCCATCCAGGCGGCCGGCGCCAACGCTAGCAGCAGCAAGCACCCGCGCTCCCCGAGCGAGTTCTCCGAGCGGTTC
>JAADYB010000179.1:0-33660 GCA_023338075.1 Phytopythium litorale
CACACTCGAGGTGCCCAGGAGCAGGTAGGCGGACTCGGTCGCGTTTATCGAAACGCTGTTGAATTCCACTTCTGATTCACTCACCTTCATGGGTAGAGTAAACAAACAGTATCACCTTGCAATCGACGACTCCGTGTATTATCGGATTCACCTCGCCTGTCTTGCCGTCTCTTTTTTCAAGCCTGCAGAGCATTAGCTGCTGGGTCGTGACCGCCACATTAACCGGTTGTGCTGGAGATGCGGAGCTGTGCAACTCCCGCGGCGGGTGGGTCGATTCCAGGCGCCTGCGACGCTCTCGCCGCAAGCTTCTCGGCGCAGTTGGTGGCGATATCCTTGATCGTCGTGAGGCTGCCGAAGTCGAGCTCCCCAGTCTCGGGACTGACGTAGAAGTCGAAGATCTGCTCAACAGTCAGCTCGCCAACTTGCTTCGAGATCAGGTCGGCCCTCCCAAAACGCCAGTACTCCCCGACCCGGTCGAAGATCGTGTCGTCGGCCACATTGTAGTCCAGGTCTTCTTCCAACGCCTGCTTGAGTGCGCTCTTGACTTGGTTGATGTTCGTCGTGAACACCGGCGTCCACCCGTATCCTTCAATCCTCAGATCATACAAGATGGGCCACTGTTGGCCGTCAACGGTGATCTTCGGGGTGATGTCCATTTCGAGCTCTTCAAACAGGTTGAACAGCGGCCCAGCCTCAACGCGGCATATCTCGTGACAGTCCTCCGTGCAGGTGTTCCGGTTCGGACACTCGTAGGAGTCTTTCTTGCACACAGACACGATCGGGCCGATGACGCGAACGAACTGGTCGAGTTGGAAGCGATACTTGTGGTCCGGCATCGCGCGCTGGAGAGAGCAAATCTCGGAGTGAGGCAAACCTCCAAGAGTGACTCGATCGGAGGGTGATTCCAGGAAAACGAAACGAAAGATCCGACGGTTGGATGGGAAAGGAATGTGCGACCGCTTCTTCAACCATCTTTCGCTGTCATGACTTTCTAAAATATCCTCATGGCCATCTCTTCGGCTCCAGCATTGCCATCAGTTTAACCCGGAACTCCACTCCATCGCTTCGACCTGGTCTGCATGACTTGCCAGCTGCTTCATGCACTTCTTGAGCGCCAGTTGCTGCTTCTCCACCTCTCGCTTGCACTCGTCCGCATCCTTGGCTTGCTCAGCTAGTTTCAACTCCAGCGCCACCATGCGTCTATTCAAATCCGCTTCTGATGTCTCGACTGGTTTGGCGGCATGAGCGAGTTTCCCCGCGCATTCCGTGGCGGCGTCTTTGAGCGTCGTGGTCCGCCCAAAGTCGACTTCCCCGGTCGCTTCATTGGAGAAGAAACCAAAGAGCTGATCGATTGTCAGCTCGCCAACTTCTCTAGGAATCGGGTCCGACGGAACGACTCCGAAGCAGCGGCCGCCCCAGTGCGTCCCAACTCGCTGGAAGATCGTCTGGTACGTCTGAGATTCGAGATATCCCAGATCAACGATGAACGCAGTTTTGATCGCATCTTTCACCTCGTCAGAGCTCGTTGCTGGTACCATCGGAGCCTCGATGCCAGCCAAGCCACTCAATGTGAACCACCTCACCTCACCGATGACGACGTCGGTGTCCAAGTCCAGATCCAAGTCCACCACGAGCAAGTTGTACAGTGGGCCAGGCTTGACGAAGCACACCTCGTGACGCTTCAAGCGACACCTTGCACTCCCAGGGCAGATCCAGAGACCGTCGAGGCTACGGCCAGCGGGGAGCTCCTTGCAGGCGAAGATATGCGGCCGGGTAACTTGGACTACCTGGTCGAGTCGGAAGCGGAACTTGGGCGGGGTCAGCATTGTGCACGGTAGGCAGTGACTACTGGAATGAAGAAGATCTGCAACCCTCCAGTGTGCGCATCTGTGCTGTTGGTGGCGTTCGTGAAGAAGCGGTCTGTCAGTCACACATCGAAATGGGATGCTTCAATACAACCAAACCAGCCTGCCGAATTGTGGACAACGGCGCTCCTTCGTCACTCACTTCAATCACATGATCCGATTCGATGGATACCTCAATTTAGATGGATGACCACACTTGAGTGGGTGACAGCCTAACATCAGCCCAGTTGAGCTTTCAATCGTTTCTTGTGCCCCATCAGCGGGGTCTCGAGTTGTTTTCGCTCAACGTTGCCACAATCGAAAATCCAACCACTCACTACAATATTGAAACGCCGCCAGGGCCTGATCAGACTTCGTAGCGCTTGCTTTTGTTCTCCAATCCATATGTATGCACTCAACAGCGTTTCGATCTGCTTCTGGAATGCCTCACTAGGTCACTGTCTAAGCGACTGCGTCGCTCCTCAAGCATGTCCGTCTGGTGCGGCAACCTCAGTCGACCTGCTTACTTCCCTCGCGCTAAGACTTTTCCAGCTCCTCAACCTTCTCTGCCAGTTGCGTCACGAGCGACAGCAACTCCGATACCTTGTTTGCAATGCCCTCAATGCGCTCATCCCAGTTCCGCTGCCAGAAGCAACCGCTTGCGCGGTTCTCGACGCAGTTGGTGACAGCGTCGTAGAGCACAGTGAACTCTCCGAAGTCGACCTTCTCCGTCGTTGGGTTCAGATAGAAGACGAACAGCTCTTGGATACTTAACGTTCGAGCAGCAGCGTCGAACCGACAGCCCTTGGGAATGCCAGCGATCGTATCGTATCGAGCAAACCACTCGCTGAAGTCCGCGTCGAAGCATCGCATCAGCTCCCTCTTAAGTTGGTCAACGTCGCAAGACGTCACCAGGATTTCCTTGGTGTCAGCGATGTCGGCAATGCTGAAGCTCTGGACCGTGCATCGCTCAACTTCCGAGTCCAGTTCAATGCCAAGATCACCGGCAAACAACTCAAGCAGCTTTCCTGGCGTCAAGCGGATCACCCCGGGGTGGCAGCACGTCGCGCAATCGCCGTTGGGAGAAATATGGCCCTGGTCGCACTGAAGCTTGATCGGGTTGCTGAGTTGAACGACGTGTTCGAGATCGAAGCGGAACTTCATGGCGACCGGAAGAGAGGAGAACCCGAAATGCTGCCGGCGCCACACGCGGCAAGGAAGGGCAGTTATGCGCAGCTGTCCAAGACCTTTTCTGGGGATTGCTCCAATGCGAAAGGTTCTGCATGAGCAACGGACTCGTCGTGAGCGAGCGACTTGGTGGAGAGAATTTGCGTTTAATGGACTCGAACCAATCAAAGAGAGCCCTGAAGCAGGTTGAAGCTTGCGTAAAGTCTTCGTGAGGCATTGGCGAATCCGCAGTGAAGGTCCAAAAGGAGGAGCCGTCGCCTTACCACACGCACTTCAACACAACTCGAGACCTCTGATGGTGATGGTGACGGATCGCCGTCGACAACCACCGGATCCTGAAGGTGCTCTGAGCCAGTGGCGAGTCTGCTCCGCCATTTATAGGGGCCGATCAGCGCCAAGATACCGCTCACCAAAAATACGCATCCGATCTCGCTCCATGCTGCAGCATCATGGCTTCGCAGGGACTTGGGAGCTGCCACCAATCTTTACCGCCGAAACCTCCTCCCAAGCGAGCCCCTGCCGCCTCGAGCATCAAATGCAGCGCCGCTCCATTCGCTCTTTCGACTCGGTCCAGCAAACAACACGCAGCGCGCTGTAGCCCAATCAACGCCACTACCTCGGGCCTGCACAGCAGGGAGCGCTGTCACGATAGGGTCGACCGCCATCGAGAATGCGTCAGCTGCGGCGGCTAATGAACCGACTTAGTGTGTCCCGAGCGGCGGGCATCGGCTCTCTAGCGCTGCCCGTCGCGTCCGTCCCTCGCGGTGCCATCGTGTCATCCTCGGCCATACCAGCAACGACGAAGCAACAAGCCAAGCGTCTCCGCCCTGCAGCGACCGGCAACAGCGCGGGGGCTCAGCGGAAAAAGATATCGCGCAGTGCGATGGCTGCGAGCGCGAAGCAGCTGCGCGGCGCGAGGATCGACCAGCGGCAGCGACTGCTGCGCCGCGTGAACCCTGCGGTGCTGAGCCAGCAGCTGGACCGCGCGTTCCGCGAGGCCGACAAGGACCGGGACGGGAAGCTGAGCTCGCACGAGGTCCGCACACTACTGACGTCGCGTTTCAGCCTCAAGGTGGTACCGACGAACCCGGATAGCCACGCGACGACGAGGCCAACGAACCACCAGCTGAAGCTCGTGATGATCGGGTCGGCCATCCCGTTCGTGGGCTTCGGGTTCGTGGACAACATCATCATGCTGGCGGCGGGCGACATGATCGAGATCCACTTCCACGAGACGTACGCCATGTCGATGCTGTGCGCCGCGGCGCTGGGCAACACGGTCTCGGACGTCGTGGGGCTGAGCCTGGGCGGCATCATCGAGTCGTTCGCGCGGCGCGTGGGCATCCCGGACCCGGGGCTGTCCAAGGCGCAGGCCAACATGGCCATTACGCACTGGGCCAACTTCGCCGCGTCCGCCGGAGGTATCACGCTCGGCTGTCTCATCGGCATGTTCCCGCTGCTCTTCATGAACCACGACGACGACGACGACGACGACGACGACGACAAGGGCAGCAAGAAGTCGAAGGCCGCCGACAAGTCCGCGACCGCCGACGCCAATGCGTCACCTGTCACCACCGCTGTCTCGAGCGCCGCTAGCTGAGACCGTGGAGCTCTGGGACTGTAGCCATCGCCATCACGATCTTGTCCGCCTGCAGTGTCGGACGTCTCCGCAAGGCGCTGTTGTCCTCCGGCAAAGATACGCAGCGCGCGACTCGCCTGCTAACAATAGAATTGGCGTGGCGCGTCCCATTTAACAAACACATAGTGAGCCCAAGTGCATGGCGCGCGCTCACTCACCGCGCATTTAACGCCTCATGCGTATTTTTGCGCTCGTCGGTTAGACACGCGCCGCCTGGACGTTTAACGCCCCATACTGTAACGAACCGCCTCGCGCCGTGTCGCCCCCGCACTGGGCGTTTGTATGCCCGCCGATCCGATCCTGAAGTTTAACGGCCGCCCGTCCCCTTCGTGCGTGGCGTCCTCTGCCGGGCATCGTCGTCCACGAACCTGTTCATCACTGGATCCCGGCTGGAAGCCCGCCGGATGCCGCCGCCGCCGCCCCGCCGTCTGGCGCCGACGCCGCTGGCCGATAGTGTTGTGTGTGGGGAATCACTGGGCGTTGCCACTTGGGCGGTGGCCGCCCACTCAATTGGAAAGCACGGGCAGAGGGGGGAGCCGCCGAATTACCCAACACGGTGGGGAGACAGGGCGCCGTCTTGTTTGTGTCATAGATCCGGCGCCAGCCAATCGTTTTACGCGAATCAGTTCTTGGTGGTCTATAAAGGATAAGAGCTCCCAACTCTTATTTTACTAAAATCAAGACATCAAATCTCGCAGTTCAACAACATCCCGCGAACCAGCCGTGACGTCAGCGTCTGCGACGCAAACCGCCCGCCACTCACTCGAATTGGCGGCCGCCACGTCCTCGAGTCACGGCGGGGTGTCGCCTCCAGGCCCTCCGCTGGCCCCGCTCCCCTCCGTCCGCCGTCCGCCGTCCGCCGTCCGCCGTTCTCCCGGTCGGTTCATTCCGGAATTCGCCGTCCAAGCCCCTCCAGTCTCCACTCCACCCCCTCCTCTTCAAGATGTCCTCTGCCCGCGTCACCAAGTCCGTCGCCCAGGTGTGGCTCGGCGACAAGAGCGCCTGGCCCGTGATCGCCACGTGCGTGCTGGCCTCGGGCCTCGCGACCGCCCACATCCTGCGCATGTCGACCAAGGGCCCGGACGTCGCCTGGACCAAGGAGAAGCGCAGCGACCTGTTCCGCTACAAGGCCGACGAGGGTGAGGACTGGTCCTCGCACCGCCGCAAGATCGCCGTCATGCACAAGAACGTCATCAACGAGTCCAAGGGCTTGTTCGACAACTAAGCCAGCGGCTCCCTGCGACCGAGAGGACGGGCGACATCGCGACTGGAGACACGGCACGCGTCGTGCAGCTACCCCGAGAATCACAGCTTCCTCATTGTGAGTCAGCGCGCGAGCGACGAAGACGGCAGGCGAGTGCCTCACGCTCTCCTGCCCTCTCCATTCACACCTCGCGCCTTTGTAATTCTACGATAAAAACCTTTTTTTCGCCTTTGATTCCATGCATCAAAGGTCTCAACAAGAATGGAATCCTGAAGCAATGCGCCTTGGTTGATCACTTCGTGTAACGCCCCAAAATTCAGTTTTCACGTCAAACATGACACTTTCATCGTCTGGTCTCCAGGTGCACCCATATGCGACTTTGAGTGCGTCGGTCGGTCTCAATGACGTCACTGTTGTCATTGCTGACTCTACAATCACAGCACGCACTTGAGCCAGCCGTCGTCCGTGCCGACGAGCACGAGCTGGCGCAGGGGCAGCACGGCGAGGCTCCTGCTCACGGCCTTGCTCTTGCTCAGCTTGGTCGAAGACGACGAAGAAGGCGTCGACTGCGAGGACGACGACGAGGAGGACGCGGTCGCCGGCGTCTCCATTAATTGCCACACCTCCGCGCGTGTCGACGCGAGCACCACACCGGCAGCCAGCGAGCTGTCGGGCTTCCCAGCCACCAGTCGAGCAGTCAGCAGCTTGGCGCCGCTCGAAACCAGCAGCACTGCACTCGAGCGCTCGTCGTCTGCGACGGCCGGCTGCACTGTCACCTGCGACGCCGCCACGTTCTCGGGGATGCCCGACACGACTTGGCGCAGCACGGGCTTGGCTTGTGAGCGCAGCCGCAGCTGCCACACGCGCGCCTCACGCTCGCTACCGACAACCAGCAACAGCGACGGCGAGAGCTGCGCCATCGTGACGATCCGCGCGCCGCTGCTGGCACCACTACTCGTGCTCCCAGAGCCCGAGCCGCTGCCGCTTCCAGCACCTCCAGCGCTGCTACTGTTCCCACCGCCACCGGCATGCCCGCCGCTGCCGTTGTTGCTATCGAGCGCCTGCCACTTCCCAACTTGTCTCCCTGTCCGCGGATCCAACAGCGTCACCATGCCCCCAGTAGCGCCAACCGCAAGGTAGGAGATCCCGCTGGGGGGATCGACGACCGACGCGACTGCCGATATGGTGGACGACGCCGACTGACCGCCCAAATGCGCATCCACGTGCCACTCGGCAACGACGCGCGGAGAACTCGTCGGCGCCCGCATGTCGACACCAAGTACGCGCCGAGGAGTCGCGACTGCGAAGTCGCCAGAGCTAACGACACTGCTGGTTGACCAATTCCAGCACGAAGACACCGACGAAGACGCGGACGGCAGCGGAGATACCGCCCCAAGGAGCGCGAGCGACGCCACCGACTCGCCCGACGCCTTGAACGGCAGCTTGACGCTCACCTGGCTCGTTGCAAGGTCCCAGATGTGCACGCAGGAGGCTTCGACCGCAAGCGCGCGACGGCCATCGTTCAGACTCGCGACGCAAGTCACCGGTCCGCCCGTGTAAATGGCACCGGACGCGCTGCTGGGCCGCCCAGACACTCGCCACACGCGGCACGAGCCGTTCTTGCTGCCCGAGAACACGAATCGCTCCCGCGCGTCGACCGCCAGCGCGCGAACGCTACTCGAGTGCGCGTGGAGAGCGTCCCGAATCTCGCAATTGATGGCCCACGGCGCGCCGAGAGTGTGCTGCGAGCTGACAGAACGAGAGGACCCGCCTGGCCGGGAATCGCTGCCACTTTCGTTCGCGAGCTCCGCCTTGAGCAGGAACGGACGCGTCACCACCGGCCTCAGCCACACCTGCTCCGATCGGAGCGCATTCACTGAGTGTAGCGCGGCGGAGACAGCCGCGCGGCGCTGTCGCTTCTCCTCCTGAAGGGCGAACAGGGCGTCACTCACGTCCTCGGGGTATTGGGTCAGCCGCGGGACGTGGAGAAAGCTTGTCGCGCGCACGTTGTGGAGGCGCACAGAGCGGTATGCGAACCGCAAGAGTTCATCGAACTCGCCTGTTGCCTGCAGCTGCCTTGCTGTCTTGGCAGCATTCGACGGGGACAGGACGAGGTCGTCCGACACTTGAGGACGTTCCTGCTTGCCTGTCGACGGGTGGATGCGCCTCGCCTGTGTGATTCGCTGGTCTGGAGTGCTCACGAAGGTCTTGGTGGAGCGCTTGTTCGACTTGCCACTGTTCGCTGTCCTCTCGGCGTCTTGGCCGAGTGGGAGCAACAACAGCTGGAGAACAGACGAGTTGGCCACCACGGGCACGTGCTTGTCAAACAACTCACGCCCAAGCAGTTGCCGCAGCGGCACGCAGAACTCCGACACCAGTTCGCTCGCCACGTGCCACTGGAAGTTGGACACCTCCAGGTCCACGTAGACTTCTGCGCAGCGCGTCAAGAACTTGTTGACGCCACTAAGCAGCGCCGGCTCGGCGAGCGTCGCGTCTGCGCCAATCCGCTGGCACATGGCGACGAGTGTGCGCGCCAGGCCGACGACAGTGAACGCGCGCAGTTCCTGTCGTGCCGCCACTTCCTTGATCTCGGACAGGTGGCGTAGCACAGCCTTCTTCTTGCTGCTCGAGCTCGAGCTAGGAGTATTTGTTGCAGGTGCCGTCGTGTCGGAGCTACTGCTCGAGGCAGCAGCAACGATAGCAGACGCAAGCCGAGGGTGGAGGAACGGGGGCTGCACCTGTGAGAGCAGATCAACCAAGTTGGACGGCTTCCGCCGAAAAAACTCGCGCTGCAGTGTCGCCACCGCCGACGAGGATGACGAAGAGTGGTGCTGCGATGGAGATGCCGAAGACGAAGACCCAGACTCGGACGACTCGCCGAACGTCCGCACAATGTGGCGCAGGACGCGGAAGATAACGTAAATCTCCCGCCCAAGCTCTTCCTGTCGTGCGAGCGCACATACACACCCCATGAACACGTCAGACTCATGTTCGAGCGGTACAAACCACCACATCAGAGATACACTGACGTACCGGGACACCCTCGATCCGGATCGCGCCGATCGCTTCCGAGAGCTGCACCAGACGCGGGAGGACGTCGAACAGGTGAGGCAGCAGTAAGCTCACGAGGCAAAAATCGCCGATTTCTCTGCACAGCTGCAGCAGCGCGTCGGCAACGTGGTGCGGCTCGTACAGGCTCAGCTTGTTCATCATCGTCATGTGCATTCCGTCCGCCTCGGCAGACGCGGTCGTGTCTCTGCGCCGGACAGTGCTGGCCCCCGCCAGCTTGTTCCACTTGGCCTTGATCTTCCCAAGAGCCTGGAGCAGCTTCGGAACAGCGTACTTGACAGTGAGGGATGCACCGAGTAACGACGGCGCTGCTAGTTCGCCGTACGAGACTGCAGCCAAGCTGCACGCTTCCGCTGCGAACAGTGGCTGCACACGGCGCGTGCTGCTGGTAACAGAGCTCGAGCCGCTCTCTGGAGCCGCTGATCCAGCAGACAGCCACTCTATCACGACAGGAAGCACTTGGTCCACGAACGCCGCGGCGCCAAACACATCGATGAGGGATCGCAGCACGTCGGGGGCGACTAGGCACGTCTTTAGGACGAATCCTAGCTCAGCGCTCTCGTAGACACGCACCACATCGTCCAGCCGAACAATGGAGGAGCTGGTTCCACCAGGGCCGATGACGCCAGCCCGCGCGAGCGCTGGCAGCAGGAACACGATTGCCGCAACGACGCGGTCGACACCTCCTTGATCCGCGCCAGCGTTCTTGCCACCCTCGTTCCCGTTGACGGTCAGACTTGGTGACGAAGAAGACATTGACAGCGAGAAAAAACGCGACAACACTGGCTCGAGCAACCCCCAGTGCAGAGGTGCAAGCGCTGGTTGAGCTGGAGAGGATCCTGCGTTTTGTGACGGCGCGTTCATTGGAGTGAGTGCGGACAGAAATGCCCTCGTCGTGGAAAACTGGTGCCCCCAGTCGCGAGACCGATGTAGCTGCGCGAAATACTGGTCCAGCAGCTTGAACGCAGCTGGGAAGATGGACGAGCTTGGAGGTGTGTAATCGTCAAGAGGAAGAGTAGCAGGCGCCGCGAGCTGCCGTCTGGACGACCGAAGCGATGAGAGCACTTCGTCGCCGTCAAGGGCACCGACCAGCAGCAGTCGTTCGCTTGGGTGTGGGTAGATGAGCGCCAAAACTGCGTGCTGCAAGCAAGCAACGGCATAACAGAGAAGGATATGATGAGTAGAGGCGCATAATTCGATCGCCGCTGGCAACGCTCACGTACCTTGATGTTGTACGGCAGCCCGGCGAGTTTCAGCAGAATGGAAGCGTTCCACGGCGACGACTCGGACGCAGCCGGACGCGATGCCCCGAGCATCGAAGTCGCGACGTCGATGATCCACCCATCGCCACCTGTTGCTAAATGATCTGGGCCCGTTGGAGACGACGATGGGGACGGTGTGGCATCCACGTAAGCAAGCAGATAGTCGACGATCGACCGTTGCGAGAAGAGTGGCGCTCGAGAATAAATCTCCGCGATCGTGCACCCGAGTGCGAAGTAGTCGGCGGCTTGCGCGCGGTCGAACAGCGGCATGTGGCGCACCTCTGGCAAACACTACCCACCCGCAATATCAGCGCAACTACTCTTCCACATAACCCCGACAAAGCAGCAATGCAAACCTTACCTCTTCGAGCAGTGCCGGGGGAAGGCGATACGCAGGCTCAATGATCGCGTCGTCCACCACAGAAGCCGGCACGAACCGGTTGAGCGGCATCTCGTCGTTATGAGAGTCACTGGTTGGGTATGGCTCGGTGTTGATCGCTTGGGTGAGTGGCTGGGCTGTCTTCTTGCTTCTTTTGGATTCGGTCTTCGACTGGAACGCGTTGCCCGAGGGTAAAGCGATCGGCAGCGAAAGTTGCAGCAGCTGCAAGTCCATCTCGTCGATCAGGTCGTTGGCCTCCACATCAGCCCAGTCCATCGACTCCCCGCCGTGTGAGTGTCCGAAGCCTGCGATTTCCGCCAAGTCGTCGCCACCGTGACCAGTGTTGTTGGATCCATCGTCTTCGGGCTTACTCAGCTGCTGCCACAGGTCGCGAAGGAGATGCGAGCCACCCGAGTTCTGGTAGGGACTCGCACCTCCTAGCGACGCGTGACGAGTGTGATGCGAGCCGCCAGAGCCGGCTCCGCCACCAGAGAAGTTTCCTCCATGGCCGAACCCACGTGGCGTCGTGATGGTTAAAAGTCTCGGTGGGTTCGACGGCAGCTCGCTCCCAGACGAGCTGCTTCGTGACAGCGACGGTGGTGACGAGCTCATCGCCGTGTTTGGAGCCGCTGACGCGTCTGGGATAGCGAGAGCTAGAGACGGCATCCCGCCGCCACTGCCGCTAGTCGCGCCTCCTGCTCCGTTGCCAGTGCCTGACGCGTTGGGACCATCCGCGTGGAAGAAGTTGGGGATCACGGTCGCCAAGCGCGACATGTTGGCTCCACGAGGATCGCCTCGGTCGCCTGCGTTAGGAGAGGCGACCGTCTCCCCCGACGCGGACTTGGCGCGCGACTTGCTCTTCTTCCGCTGCTTGAAGCTACGCATCATGAGTTGTCCTCTTGAGTCGGAGGAAGGTGACGCTCCCGTGATGCTAGTTCCTGGCGTTCCACTCGCGCCGGCACTCGCGATCCCACTCGGCGAGCCGTTCGGGTTGGCGCCGTTGCCAGTGAACGAACCAGCAAGCCCGAAGCGACCAGAGTCGTCGCCATGAGGGTACAAGACCGGAGAGTTCCCGCCGTCACTTTGGACATCCGACACCAACTGCGTCGCCCGCGAGAGCATGCGCGCCACCTGTCGCTTGAGTTCGTTTTGGTGGTAGCTGCCTTGCCTCGACACGGAGGCGAGTGTCACCGGTCGGGCCGTCTGCGAGTCTCCGCTCGCATCCCCGTTCATCGAGTCGACCGACGAGAGGTGGGGAGGTGAACACGCGTCTTCGTCGCGTGAGTGTCGCTGCCGGCGCGGGTGTGGCATCTGGAAGAGCTGCACAAACCCTGCGCTCTTGCCGACGTGCTGCGACGTCGCGCTCTGCACTTGTAGCGGCACATTCTTCTGCCGCACGGCCTCGTCCCCGGTCAGCGCGACGCCAAAGTTCAGATCAATCCACGCGTGCAAGTGGGACGACACGTGTGGACTCTCGAGCATCGCACGGTGTGCTCGTACGAACTCGGCGGGCGTCGCGCACCACGCCGGCAGCGAGAGGTCGTCCATGACGCCGTCTCCGTGCAGCGAAGCGAACACGCTCGAGTCGGTGAACAGCTCGGGGATGCACTCGTCGGGGGTCCACTCGTACATGCGCGCCAGCGTCGACGGGTACTCCTTGGGCTGGAAGTTGGACCGAACGACCTGGCGCAGCACCGCCATGGGCGTCCGCCTTGACATGTAGATGTAGAACGTAATCTCCGACAAGCTGGGGAGGTTCACAATGACGTCTGAGCAATCAAGGCCCGCATGGTGCATGCCCTACAGCAGACGCACCTCTCCGTGATGTGGTGCGGCACGAGGCTGCTCTCGTACGTGCGGTCGAGCTGCCGGTCACCCTTGTTGAGCCGGAACTTGCTCTTGGTCAGGTCGCGCCAGCCGCCCATGGGCTCGCTGAAGTCTGCCACCCACGGCAGGAACGGATGGAACACGCTGTCCACCTAGCACCACCCGGTCCGCGTCAGTCACACCGGACGAGGAAGGAGAGCCTACAGGCGGTTCGCCAACATACCATTCGCCTCCCGGCGGCCGCGTTGAGCGCCATCAGGTAGTCAAAGTTGCTGACGTCGCCCGCGCACCAGCGGTCTGTTAGCGACTGCGCCACCACACTCTCCACGTCGCGGTACCGCGGCATTGCGGCCCGGTCCTCGCGACTGTCGCCGTCTGTAGTACCAGCGACCAGCGGCAGCGCGCCGAGCTTGACCCACAGCGTCTCCGTGAGCAGCACGTCGCTGGGCGAGAAGCCTCCGCAGGCGATGCCGCTCTCATGCAGCGACTGCAGCGCGCCGCGCAGCTGGAAGGCGACGAAGCGCATCCTGGCGTCGGCCAGCGCGCCGTCCTGCGCGTCGCCGCCGTCCAGCAGGTGGCGGCTGTGCTTGAGCACGTCCCGCAGCGTCTGGCCCTCGTACTCGAACACGACCAGCAGGTCGTCTCCACCGCCCGCCACGCCGCGCACGACGCCTCGCAGCGTGCTCAGGTGCGCGCGCTTGGGCTCCGCCTGCGTCTGGAGCAGCCCGCGCCGGATCGCACCAGGCTCCTTCGCGTCCGGCCCATCGACGCTGTACTCCGGGACGCTTCCATACAGCCTCTCGAGCACTTGTCGCGGAGACAACGCCTGCCACCGAACCACCTTCGTCAGTCCTTTCCTCGCTCTGTCAATCGTGGCGTAACCCCACCTGCTCAGCGTCTCCCTGCTGCTCCACCGCCCCTTCACGCCTCACGCTCGGAGTACCGCGCAGCTCGACGTCCAGCAGGGCCTCGAGCCCCGCGGGGGCCGTCGGGAGCGGCGACAAGCGGCAACAAGGCGACGAGGGAGGCGCCGGCCGCCGACGCCCCGGCACGCGCCGTGCGACCCACTCGGCCACGCGCGAGGGCTCCGCCGCGTCCGGGACGAGGCAGCGCGTCTCCCGCGGGTCGTCGGACGCGAAGGCGAAGCGCCAGAGCAGCTGCGAGCGCAGCGCCGCGCGCAGGTCGTCCGCCATGGTGGAGGTGATGGAAATGGTGCTTTGGCCGATGATCGTTCGACCGGATTTTTACTGCCCGGAATTGATAGTTGTTACAGGGACGGCGGGTTAGCGATTGAGGTGGTTCAGCATCTTTTTTAGCGGGAAATGCCCGAGTAAAGTGTGCAGCATGCTGCTGATGCGGATGACGTTGAAGTGCCTCTCGACCAGCAGTGAATGACCGGCAGATGGCCGCCGTCACGACCTGGTACTATGCCTGACGCTGGAGCAGTCGATCCAGGCACCCGCCCTCCTTGGCCAGGCGGT
This sequence comes from Phytopythium litorale, assembly GCA_023338075.1. NCBI lineage: Eukaryota > Oomycota > Peronosporomycetes > Pythiales > Pythiaceae > Phytopythium > Phytopythium litorale. Next base: position 13,894 of record JAADYB010000179.1, read on the forward strand.
AGAAGACGCCCGTCGGGTCCTTGACGAGCTCCCGCGGGGCTGCGAACTCGACCACCTGGCCGTCGCTCAGCACCATGATGCGATCCGAGTCCAGCACCGTCTCCAGTCGATGCGCGATCGTCAGCACCGTCGCGTCCCGCAACTCGCGGTGGATCACCAGCTGCAGCTTCCTCTCGGTCGCCTGGTCGATGGACGCTGTAGCTTCGTCCATGACGACGATGCGGCTCCTGGTTAGCAGCGCGCGCGCCATGCACAGCGTCTGGCGCTCGCCCACGCTGAAGTTCTCTCCGTTCTCCTTCACCTCGTACAACAGTTTACTGTCCAGATCGCTGACCTGCTGCTTCATGCCGACCTTGTCCAAGGCGTCCCAGATCTCGGCGTCTGAGAACTCGCCGAACGGGTCCATGTAAGCTCGGAGCGTCCCCTTGAAGAGCACGGGCGACTGCGGGATGATCGACAAGCGCGACCGGAGCGCATCCAACGGCATGGTCGAGGTGTCGACGCCATCGATGCGAACCTGGCCAGACGCGAGCTCGTTGATGCGGAAGAGCGCCATGGTGAGGCTCGACTTGCCTGCGCCGGTGCGTCCGACGATCCCGACCTTCTCGCGGTCCTGGATCGAGAAGGTCAGCCCCTTAAGCACCGGCGCGCCACCCTGCTTGTATTTGAACACGACCTTGTCGAACTCGATGCGTCCCTGACTCGGCCAATCTGCGGGGGGCTCGACCGCGAGCAGGTTCTCGCAGCCTTCGGGTGGAATCGATGCGTAGTCGAGGATCCGCTCCGGCGAGACCATCTCGATCTCCAGCCACGCCCAGATGTCCACCAACCGAGCGAGAAGGCTGTCGACGCTCAGCGCATACGTGAACGCAACGCCAACCAGGCCAGGAGAGAGCACCGAGCGCAGGTACACGAGTGCCGAGACGACGCAGATGACGACGGCGCACCCCAGCAACTGCATGCGCACCTGGAACCACTGGCTGCACACCGTCTCGGCGAACCACACGCGGTTGTTGACGTCGTTGCGCTTCAAGTTCTCGGCGACCACGCGGTCCACGGCGTCCCGCCCGAACGCCCGGATGGTGGCCACACCGTCTTCCGACTGCGAGACGTGGCTTAGAACGGGAGAGGCCGCGACCTTGAGCAGGCGAGCGATCTCGCGCGACGGCAGCAGGTAGAAGCTGGCCACCGTGATGTACATATACGCCAGCGGCAGCACAAACAAGCCGAGGACGCGGACGATGTAGACAGCGGTTGCCAACTGGCACACCGTGAAGAAGAAGCCCGCGAGAAAGCTGGTGCAGGAGAACGGCAGCTCCGTGTCGATCGATGTGACATCGTCGCCGAAGCGGTTGGTGATGCGTCCGATCGGGTTGGCGTCGAAGAAGCGCAGTGGCGCGCTCAGCAGCGCTCTCGTCATGGCCTCAAACATGGACCGCGCGCCTCGCAACCCGAAGGCAGGGACGGTCAGAACGCGCGCCAGCACCATCAGAGCGCAGCAGCCGGACAGCAGCGCGTATATCCCGACGTTGTAGAGGGCTTGCTCTCGCTCAAACACGGTCGCTTTCTGGCCCGTCCAGTGGCTTAGCCACAGGTCACTGGCGATTTGAAACCCTTGCCAGGTCACTTGAATCAGGCACAGGAAGACGCACACCTTGACGCCGCCCAACGTGTTGAAGTAGCGCGTGAACACATCGAAGGAGACGCGTCCAAATTGGCGCTCTTCGTCCTCGACCAGGCGCTCATCCGCCCGCGGTGCTTCCGAGGCGTCGATCAATGCCTTGTCGCGGCCGATCTCGTGGTCAAAGCGACTCGATACTCTTGCGAACGAGCTCCGAGGCTGGGTTGAGTCACGGCGAGGCGTCAGCATGCTCAGAGATCCATTCTCCACCAGCACATTCACATTGACAGCGCCGGAGGCGATGATGTCTGGGCTGTGCGTCACCAAGACGACCGTCTTGTCCTTCAGCAGGTGACAGATGCATTTGCCGAAGATCTCGTTCTGCACGACAGCGTCGACGGCGGCTAGAGGCGAGTCGAGGACGAAGACGTCTGCGTCCGAGTAGCACGCGCGGGCCAGGCTCACTCGCGCCTTCTGTCCGCCCGACAGGTTGACACCCTTGTGGCCGATCTCGGTCGCGTCGCCTCCTGGGAACTGTTTGAGATCTGGGAGAAGCCCGCACGCGTCCAGCACTGCCTGGTATCTCTGCGGATCGAAGGGATTGCCGAATAGGATGTTGTCTCGGATCGACATGTTCTGGATCCACGGCTGCTGGGCGTAGTAAGCGACCGAGCCGGCGACGAAGACGTCGCCCTCGGTCTTGACGAGTTCTCCAAGCAGCGCGGCACAGAGCGACGACTTGCCAGCGCCGACTACGCCATGGACAATGACCAAGTCGCCTTGCTTGATTTTCAGACTGACATCGGTGAGAACTGGGGCGTCAGGAGACCAGCCAAACGTCCCATGGTCGATCGAAATGGCCACGCCATCAGCAGTAGGCGTGCTCGCTCGAGTGACGTTCGTCTGGTCGACTTCGGACAAGGCGAGGTAGTCGTTCATGCGGTCGATCGACACCTTGGCGCGGATGCATTGCTGGATGACAGAAGGCAAGGCGCGGAGCGGGTCGCGCAGCGAGTTGAAGAGCGCGATCGCGGTGAACACCTTGGCAGCCGTGAGGGTCTCGCCCATGACGATGGTGTAGACGGCGAATGAGACGACCGACACGAACAGCGGAGATGCCCACATGACAAACACGGACGCTGACATGGCGTAGACGTACTTGGCCACTTGCTTGAGCTCGAGCTCACGCAGCTGGAAGATCTTGTCCTGCAGCTTTCCCTCCCAGGCGTTGAGCTTGACGACTTGGATGGCGCCGAACACCTCCATGACCACCTTGATGCGTTCGTCCTTGCGCTGCATCATGTCTCGGTAGGCCGAGCCCAAGACCTTGGTGATGAAGTAGGCAATGGCCATGGAGACACCGATGACTGCCAGTCCGGCGAAGGCGGCCCAGCAGATGACGCGATAGAGCATGGCGACAACGATGGAGATCTGGACGGGCAGGATCCACAGGTTGTTGACCTCGTACGCGGCCATCATGATGCCCGTCATGTCGGACGTGTACAGGTTGGCGATCTCGCCCGCCGAGCTGTCGTGCCGGCTCTGAAGGCTCCTGCGCATCGCCTTGCGGAACAGCATCGTCTTGAGCGCCGCGACCATGCGCAGCGCCACCACCTCGAGCGCGAACGACATCTGCGTCGAGACGAACGCGATCAGCAGGCGCGAGGCAAAGAACGCGGCCAACCAGGCGCTCAGGTCGGCCGCGTCGACCTCGGGTGCTGTGAACGCGTCGATCACATGGTGCAGCACCACGGGGGCGAACAACCCGCACGCGGTTGTGGTCGCCGCCGCGAGGCCGCAGAGAAGCAGTTGATGACCGAACGTCGAGGCGATGGCGCGCGCGATAGAGTGATCGTGGTGCTCGAACGCAACGCCGAAGCGGGCGAAGGCGGCGGCGGATCGGTTGTCGCCCTCGAGCTCCCACAGGTCGTCCATGTCGAGCTGCCGCGCGTTGCCGGTCTGCATCATCGTGTTGGCGAAGCGGAACAGCAGTCGGGACGCCAAGGACGCCGTCCCGGGCGTCGAGCCACTCGTCCTGCCACCATGACGCTCGTCTGCTGCAGTCGCAAAGGTGGCGTAGTCGTCCTTGGCGCGTCCGGATGCGAGTGGTGAAGAGCTCATGTCCACCCGTTGCTGCGCCTTGTCAAATAGCCGAGTGAGACCTCGGAGTCCGTCCGGAGATGATACCGAGGCACACACGGAGAACTGTGGAGGGATGCGAGCTCGCAATGCGTCCACCTCTGCACAGTCGGCTGCCAGTCATATGCCTTCACTTCGCTCCTTGCTAAGTGACCGCGAGCAACGCGCGGGGACGTTTCCATGCGGTGAGCGGCGTGGACGGCGGGCAAAGACTGCGACGGTCAATGCCGTAGTGTTCATCGAGGATCGAATGCTGGCTTTGAACTGTCCAGCAGCTGGTGACGGGGTCCGAAGGAAGAGCAGGCGAGGCGCATGCGTCAATAATACGTCGTTGGGTCATGTTACATGCATGGCGACGGCGGCGGCTGCTGCTGCGCTGGTCTAGAGTACGTGCGATAGCTTAGTGGAGGCTCGGGCCGCTCCCCGCGCGCGGGCGGGCGGGCAGGAGCGTGATATATAGGGAGGGTGCGTGTCGACGTCGGTCGGTCAGTTGATGCTCGATGATGCGTTGCGTCGGCTCTTCATGCCGACGAGGAGCACGACGCGTCGGCGAGCCAGGCAGACTTGGACGCGTCCTCGCACGAGAAGCGGCGCGCCGGGTCCGGGTGCAGCAGGCTCGCGAGCAGGAAGACGGCGGCGGGCGACAGCCGCGCGGGGAAGAACCAGCCGGGGAACGACACGACGCGGCTGCCGCGCCGGCCCACGGCCCCGTTGGCCACCAGCACGCTCGGCGCGTCGGCGCTGACGCTGCTGCTGGGGCTCAGGCCGCCGCCGCTGCGCATGCGGCTGACGGCCGGCGCCACGGGCGGGACGGACGCACCGTTGGGCTGGCCGCTGCTGTTCCAGAGCATGCTCGAGCTCGACAGCACCATGCCGAGCATGGGCGACGCGCCTTGGAAGCCCGGGTGGAGCGGCGGCGGCTGCGGCGCGTCCGAGGAGGAGGAGGAGGCCGGCGCGGCCGTTCCGGACGCCGAGCTCGAGCCTGGCGCGGCCACGAGGCGCACCGAGCCGGGCTGGAAGAGCTCGGGCTGGAAGACGAGCTTGCCCGAGTGCGAGTCGCTCGGCAGCGAGCGCACCCATTCGCAGAACTTGAGGTAGCGCGGGCACGTGGCCAGGTCCTTGCCGAACGGCAGGTTACCGACCAGCAGGCCGTAGAGGATGACGCCGATGGACCACATGTCGGCCTTGCGTCCGTCGTAGCCGTAGCGCGCGTTCTGCAGCACCTCAGGCGCCACGTAGTGCGGCGAGCCGACGATCGAGTTGAGGCGCCGGAAGCGCGCGCCAGGCGGCGCCAGCAGCCGGCTCGAGGCGCCCACGTCGTTGTCGGCCGGGCAGCCGAGCGCCATGTCGCCGTCCGCGTCCGCGGCCTCGCTCGTGGCGGCGCTGTTGCCGCTGACGGCGGCGATGAAGTGCGCCGAGAGGCCGAAGTCGGCGATCTTGAGCACGTCCGTCTCGCTCAGCAGCAGGTTCTCGGGCTTGAGGTCGCGGTGCACGATGCCGAGCTGGTGGCAGTAGAGCACACCGGCCAGCAGCTGCGCCACGTACCCGCGCGCCAGGGACTCGTCCACGCCCTGGTCGCCGCGGATGCGGTCGAAGAGCTCGCCGCCGTAAGCGAGCTCGAGCACGAGGAAGATGGTGCTCTTGGACGGCTGCACGAGCTCGAGCACGTCGTAGAGCTTGAGCACGTTCTCGTGGCCGCCGCCGATCTGGTCGCCTGACACCGAGTTGCCCGTCAGCTTGTGCATGTGCGCGATCTCGCGGTAGATGGTCTTGCGCGCGCGCAGGAAGCTGCGGAACTTGGCCGGCATGCGCGGGATCGTGTACTCCACGCCGTTCTTGACCACGACCTGCTCGTGGTGGTAGCGCCGCGCGTGGTGGCCGTGTCGCCTCCGCCGCCGCGCGGCCGCCTCGCCGTCCATCGCGGCGTCTTGGTGCTCGTCCTCGTCCTCGTCCAGGCCGTCCACCTCCATGTCCTGCGGGTTGCCGGCGGCGGCCTCGTCGCCCTGGTCGCACGTCTTCTGCTCGTCCTGCGGCCGCGTCGCCGCGTGCCGGTGGCCGCCGCGGTGGCGCGCCGGCGCGCGGCTGGGCAGCGCGGCGTCGGCCGAATCGTTCACCGGGTCCTCGCACGACGGCCGGTCCCTACGGCGCCGCGCGTCCGTGTCGTCCTCGTCCATCAGCTCGTCGTCGTCGTGGTCCAGCAGCCACAGCGAGACGCACATCTCAAGCGTGAGCTCGCGCAGCGCCAGCGGCGTCCCGGCCGCCGACGAAGATCCCGAGGACGGCGGCGCGCTGCTGCTGCTATTATTAGCGAACGCCGGGAAGGGCGGCATGGCCGAGGAGGAGCCCGAGGAGGAAGAGGAGGAGGAGGAGGGCGCCAGCGCGTAGCAGGCGAGCAGGTCGCGGCGGTGCGGCAGGCTGACCCAGTAGACGTTGTCGAGCGTCATGCCGCGCACGTGTCCGGCGACGGGGGCGCCGCGGCGCACGACCTCTCCGCGGCGCAGCGAGGCCGGCGGCGTGAGCTTGTAGCCGACGGGGTTGAGGATCTTGATGGCCACGTGCCGGCGCGCGCGCTGGTCGTATGCCTCGTACACGACGCCGGCGATGCCGCCGCCCAGGTAGTTGCCCATGACGAAGCGCGCGTCGCCGGCCGCGCCGGTCACGCGGATGTGCTGCCCGTCGTACGAGGCCACGCGCACGGGGCTCACGTCCGCCTCGCTCAGCGGCATGTACTTGCCCTTGAGCATGGCGGCCATGCTCGTCCGCGGCTCGACTCGCGTCGCCGGGGCCGAGGAGGAGGAGGCAGGAGGTGGATGCAGAGCCGGCGTCGGCCCTTCTGGACGGCAAATTGCGCTGTGCCCGCCCACGCTGGGCTTGCGGATGCGGCGGGCGAGAAACAGGGGAAAAAACACCTTCTTTTTTTCTTGTGATTGATTTTGATTTGTGGCGTTTTTTTATGGAGGAGCCGTTGTGCAGTAAAAACCGGCAGAGCAGGTGGCGGGCACACTTGGGGGTTGTAGGCGAAGAAGTCAGTCCTCGCAGGCTGCTGCCACGGAGTGAGCGACCGACCGAACCCTGCAGGATTGAAGAGAAAGCCCGCCTCGGTGTTGAGGAGGGAGGGAGCGAGCGAGCCCTCGCCCTACCCTTTCCGCCGAGCCTTTTTGGCGCTTTTTGGTGGGTGGATTGCCCGAATGTCCCCACGACGAGAACCTCCTCCTGAGGAGCCTTGCCTCAGGCCGCCAAGGTCCGCCTCGCGATCGCCTTGGGTGCATCCTGTCTGTCGAAAAGGCCGCCAGGCGGGGTCGACAGTGCTGGCAACTGCCTGACTACTGCACTGCACTTGCGCGCGCGAGATCGTGGGGTGAGCCGCACGGCGGCGGCATAATCAAGCGAGCGTGGTCAGCCGTGCCGATTGCTTCTCGCATAATGCCCGCCCGCGTTTTGCGCGAATTCAATTCAATCAGTTCAACCCGTGGGGGAGTGACGAGCCGGCGTCCGCGGACGCGGAGTGAAGGTCTCGCCGGTTCTAAAATCTGACGAGCGCACGGATGACTTGGGCAAACTATGGCGTGTCCCCAGTTCCCCCAGAGCTGATTTTCACCTTCGCGCATTCTTTCGGGAAGCCCAGCGGAAAGACACGAAATTTCTTGCGTTTTGCGATCTTCCTCTTGCCTTTTCAAGCGCTATTTCACGGCAAGCATGCCTGCTCACTCACGACTGCTTGAGCGTGAATCACGCCATTTTTCGTATGGGACAATGGACGGCAACTCGACGATCACAAAACTGTGCTTTTACAGGGCGTCACGCACAAAATCGAGGGAGAATTGCAACACCAAAAACATTTGTTCCGTCGCGATCTTTTCTTTTCGATTTGTAAAAAAAAACATTTCAACACATTGAATTGGCAACACGCGCTGGCTACTGCCACTGTTCGCCCAGCAGCACATAGACGCCGCACTCCGTTTTAGCCCCATCGACTACGTTTTAGTCCACCCACCACGGGTTTAGTCCTTCCGCCCATGACGCGATCGTCGAGCGTGGCACAGCATGGGCAAGCGTGAACAGTGGGCCGACGCCACGAGAACATGCTGCCAGCCCCGCGACTTCAACGTGTCGGCGGCCATCCGACGTCGAACGAGCGCTCGCTTGACATGCCAGGCGAGTCGCCCGTGGATTGACATCCGTGACGGATGGTGCGTGCTGTCAGCTGTGCGGTCGCCAGCCAGTGGTTCGCTCGCAGTGAGACCATCGACACAGTCCAAGTCTCCCCGAGACGTGGACGCACATGGCGAGTGCGTCGGCCGAGCCGTTCGACGAAACGTCTCGTGGTGGTGCGTCGCCTTGCAGCACTCCACACGCAGTGCGTCCTCGATCGACGCTCCCTTCTTGGCGTGCACATCTCTCGAGCACTTGCAGGGGATGAGAGCGCGAGTGAGACAACCTTTCGAGACACCAGGCTCTCAGGTGAGATCTCAACCCACGATGGGTACAGCTCGTGCTGCTTCAATGCTCGCCCCGTCTTCTCCTCACCGCTTCGTCGACGAGCACGAGCTCATCTGCCAAGTATCAGCTGGAGTCCCCAGCTCTCGTCGCCGTCACAGTCCCTGGGTGATCGCGGCCTCGAGAGTTGGCATCGCGTGCACAAAGCGGCACAAGTCCAGCACGTTCACGTGCTTGACGCCGCGACGAGTACGCGTGAACGCCGCAGCGAGAGCCGACGGCGACAGCTCCTCAGGTGTAGAAGTATCAGCGCTACCACCCGAGCCCTTGATACGGCCGACAATCGCAATGAACACGGCCTCCAGCTGCTTCACAGGCAGACTTAGCGCCGCTTTGGTCTTCGTCTTGCCGCCCGCCGTCGCACCGACGGCATCGAACGCCCGGGAGACGACGTCATGGACCGCGCGCTCCTTCGCCTGCTCAGCATGGGCAGCAGCTTGGCGGAGCTCCTGCTGGAGCCTGCGCGTCTGTCGCTGCGCGCGCCTCCGTCGGTACCTCGCTTGAATCTTGATGGCGGCGGCACGACGTGCGTCTCGCTCCTGCTGCTCCAGCAGTGCGCACGTGCGTTCTTGGTCCTCTCGCGCCGCCTGGGCTGCTTGCCACCTGCGGAACACCTCGTGGCCGTCGAAGTCCGCGCTGTCGTCGTCGGTGTCCTTGCGGTCTTGCTTGCGCCGCGGTGGTCGCTGCCTCCGGATGATGGAGCGCTTCCGGTTGAGCACATCCTGCAGCAGCTCCATGGTACCTCGACGCCGAGGGTCCGCCGCGAGAGCCCGCATGTAGTACTCCTGGGCGGTCTCCAGCTGGCTCAGCTCCCTCGCATCCGACACGACCAGCCACTGGAGGCACGCGGCGTAGTTGATGTTGGCCTCGCAGCTCTGCGGGTTCACGAGCACCTGCGGGCGGAAGAACCCGAGCAACGCGACCTGGAAGCTCGCGATCTTGGGGTCTCCGACCTTTGCCCGCGAGATGAACTCGCCCGCCTCGCGAGCGTCCACTTCCTGCGTAATGTAGGCGAACAGAGCGTACGCGAAGAGCACGAACGGCACGTCTGGTCCGCGCTGCACCATGGCGCGCAGCAGCCTTGCGAACAGAGGTCGTGCACGCTCGTAGTCGTGCGTGACAGCGTGCAGGAAGAGAACGTAATTGCCCAGCGCCACAAGGCTCGTCGGCTCTTCCAGGTACGCGCGTTCGCAGCGCCGCATGAGTCTCACAGCCGAGAGCACCGCGCGTAGGGCAACGCGAGCGACTCGTGCACGCCAGAGACGCTGCAGGGCACGTGCCGCTTGGACTGTTTGGGTCGTGTATCCCCATGCCCAGAGCTGCTTGCGCGCCTCGAACGCTTGTCGGTCGTGCTCCTGCCACGCCACCGACTGCTCCCACGAGCACAAGCGCGTCACGGTGTGGCAGTAGAACGGCAAGTACAGTAGCTCGCGCGGCGCGCGGAACTCGTCCCAGACCAGGAACGACCGGTGCTGCTTCGAACGCAGACACAGCTTGTGCCAGTCGGCCACGCTCTTTGGCGGCTGTAGTGACGACGCAATGAACCTGCGCAGGAGAACGTGGCGACGCAGCGCCTCCCATAGCGCCTTGCGTCTGCCGACGAATCCTCGGAAGACGCGCTGGATCGACATGGCGGCACGCAGACAGTGTCGAAATCGCACACGCTCGGTGTGCATTGGACCGCCGATGCGCTCACGCCTTCGCGTGGAGAAGCCTCGCCATGCAGCTTGGATCGTTGTCGCGCTTGCTCGTCGGTGGTCGAGTGCAGCGTCTCGGAGGCGAGCTCGACGTGCTCGGAATGCTCGCTGCAGATCAACCGCGCGTCTGTTCTGCAGAAGCATCAAGCGGACGAGCCGGAGAGTGCGTCGAGCTCGGAACCTGCGCTGGATCGCGACTGCGGCGAGATGCTCGGCCCGCGCTTCGGCGCTCTCAGCTGCGAACGCGTGCGAAAAGCGCAGGTACTCGACAGCAGAGGCCGACACGTCGTTGCTTCGATCCTGTGCGCGCTGCACTCGCGCTCGCAACAGCATTTGGTGTCGCTTGGATCGTTGGACGACGTCTTGCAGCAGCGCGAGGTCGACGGGTGGTGCCTGAGTTCGCAGCTCCCCCGTCACACGATGGTGATACAGATACTTCCATTCGGTCACTGATCTGTTCATTGACGCCACCGGTGCATCAGCGACAAGTGCGCCACGCCGATGATCATGGTCGTGGTGCAAATTCAAGGAGGCGACTGGCGGCGACCATCCAGGCGGGCACCGCACGATCTCCCAGTCCATCCCAAGCGCAGCGTCGAATTCCACCGACGGCTCCCATGTGCAGACGACTCCGACGTCGTTGGAGCTGAAGTTGGCGTAGAAAGGAGTGCCAGTGGCGTCGTCGATAAACATCGTCCACTCTGCCAGCGTATCCATGCGGGACGCAGTCGCCAACGCACTTGCCCACTCGTCAGGTGTTCGCTCGCGCAATGAGCCAGGGACTTCGCCAGCGTCAAACCCGTCCGCTCCTTCGAGCTCTTCACCATTGTACCCTTCGTCTTTCCCCCTGTCGTTGTCATGGACACCTTCAGCATCGGTATCGCAAACGTCTTCTCGCTCGTCATCGTCGACGGCCTCGATGGATTCCTGGGCAAAGTATTCGCGAACAAATTCGACAACAGCGAGCTGGCCGTGCATGCGTGCCACGCCAAGTGGCGTCTTCCCCGCATAGTTTTTGAGGTTCATGTCGCCACCGTAGTCCAGCAGCAGCCGTAACGTTGCGATAGCACCAGATTGAGCCGCCACATGCGTCGGATGGTTGCCGATTGCGTTCGCGGCCAGCACAGCCCCACTTGCGAGCAGAAGTGACGAGCATCCGAGCAACGCGTCGGACTGGCAACTCATATGCAGCGGCATGTCGCTGTCAGTGTCTTTGACGTTCACATCCGCGTCGAACAACGTCAGCAGCCGAACGATCTCCTCGCGAACCTTCAAACCGCTGGTTGGTGTTGTGATTCCATCTCCGCCATCCTCTCGATCCGCCGAGCTTGCCTGCAGCGCGAAGTGAAGTGGTGCACGGCCGAAATAGTCCTTGACATCCGGTCCTGCGCCGCGCTCTAGCAGCAGCTGAACTACAACGGGGGACTTGGAGTTCACAGCATATATCAGAGGGGTGTAGCCTTCCCGATCGCGACGGTCGACTACTCCTTGATGATATTGCGCTGGTCGTGATTGGATGTGGTCCAGCAACACACGCAGACTATCCAAAAGGCCGCGACCTGCACATGCGTGCAGTTGCAGCCACGTCGCTGGCGGTTCTGCGTAGACTTCGGCCTCGTTGTCTGTCTCGGAAGACCCTGGGGCTGTGTTTGGCGCAGGGTCGTACGCGCAAGAAGCCAGCAGCACACGCAATGTCTCGTAGTGGTTTCCTTCGACAGCGAGTTGAACAGCGTTGAGTTGGCCGATGATCGTGCGAGCCTCCGTATTGGCTCCTCTGTCTAGCAACATATCGACAGCGTCGGCGTGTCCGAGTGAAGCAGACAGAAGCAATGGAGTGAGCCCATGTACATCCGGTGCTTCTTGCCATGCGCCGTGGTCAATCAAATACTCGGCAAGCGCAAGTCGATCAGCTCGCGCTCGAATATCTGAATCATCTGGAACGCCATCGACGTCACCAGGAAGCAGATTAAGAGACGGTGGAAGATTGGCCAACACAAGATGGAGTGGCGTCTGCTGCTGCGCATTGACGGCGTCGATGTCGAATGAGCAGCGGAGGCACAGCTTGGTAATTCGCTTGTGGCTAGCAGCCGCAGCGGTGTGAAGAATCCCGTTCCCTTCGGCGTCGGTGGCGTACCAGTATCCACTAGCGATGGCACGTTTGATGACTGCGTAGTCCCCACGGAATGCTGCGGCCAATATCCGTTCGATGCGCAGCGAGTGCACGAGTGTGCGGGCACGGTAACGTCTCCACGCTGTTTGAATACGCGTCGCCGACTCGATCTCCCATCGCAGCTTCTTCGCACTTTGCCGACCGCGATATCCCCGATAGACACGCTGGATCGAACGCGCAGCTCGATACAGACGGATCTGCTCTCGAAACACTCGCTGGCACAAGTGCCGTCGGAATTGCCGCTGAATGCAATTAGCGCTCTTGTACTGGAGTCGCTCGAGTGCAGCGCGTGCTTCCTTCTTGTCGACTGCGTAGATGGAGAAAGCGAGCACTCCAACACGCTTTCTTGCGTCTTGCCGACGGTTTTCCATTGCTTTGATTGTGCCCTCGACGACTGCAAAGCGCTGAAGGCCCCACAAGCACAAGCCCATGGCTCGGTGCTGGATACGCGTGCGAATCCTTGAGACCTCTGCATCTTGGTGTGCTTTCACTTGCCGTACCTTTGCTGTCTGGGATCGAGATCGATAGCCTCGATACACTCGCTGAATCACGAGCGCCTGCCGGTTCCGATGCCGGCAATACTGGAACAATCGCCGCGCAAGCCGGCCGCGATAAAGGCGCTGCACCAGCCGCGCGGCCGCGTCTCTAGCCTGCTTCTGCTCGTTCACAAACTCCGACCACCTCGTCAGCCAAAAGCCCTCGCGCTTCTGGATGATTTGGGCAAAGTTGGCGCGGAGCATCTGCTGTTGCTGGCAATGCGCAGCCCAGTGGTTAAACAGCCGGACGACCACGCGTCTCTGCACCTTTTGCAGGTATTTCTTCGCGAGCGCGTTGCGTTTGGCTTGGTAGCGCAGCTCTTTCTGAAACGTGAGACGCTCTTGGCGGTGACGAACAGCAATTTGGATGACTCTCGCGGCCATATTCACCTTCTGAAAGGCGGCAAAGTGCCGCTTCCACTTGAGGAGTGTGAGCTTCGAGAACATGGCGTTCGCCTTGCGTTTTTGTCGCCGACCTCCAATGAACGCCCGCCATTTGCTCCACATCCGTGACACGGCTCGCTTGTCCCGCTCGAGTTGCATCCGAGCGACTTCATTCGCACGAACGCGGTCTACGATGGCTCGTTGCCGTTCGTCTTGCTCAGCTTTCAGCTTGGCCTCCTGGTCTTGCTTTGCACGCAGCCGCATCTGATGGCGCTCCAATTCTTTCGCTTGCTGCGCTTGCAGCCGCTGCCTTTCAAGCTGCTCGTTCCGCAGCCTGGCGTCCCGCTCGCGAATCTGCTCCTTCAGCTTTTCTCGAGCACCTAACTTGATCTCGCGAGCGCGTACCCTCGCGCGATAAGCACGCTGGATACGAATGACCATCCGGACGCGGTACTCCTCGACCTGTCGCTGCCACGGGGCCGCCAAAACGTTCGCGGCTTTGACTGTGATGCTGTGCTTCTGGTGTAGCTTGGCGATGTAAGCTTCGAACCTCCCCAGGACAGAGCCAAACTCCTTGTCAACCCGGCTCGGTGATGGATGTGGTCTGCTGTCCCCGTTCTGAGCAAGACGGTAGATGTCAGAAGTCTCGGGTTCCGAGTGGGGCCGCCCCTTCTTCACGACGGCTTGCCAAACGCTGTCGACGGTAGCTTGTGCACTAGTGATTTGCTGCTGGATGTGCTCGAGCTCTTGCTCTTGTAGGTGAATGCGATGCTGCAGCAGCCGTAGCTCCACGCGAAATCGGTTGTCGGCATTGTTGCGTTCCATGCGGATCTCCTCGATGCGTAGATTGCGGAGCAGCTTTTCCTGCTCGCTGTAGGAAGTTGTCCAGGCTTGGATCTTCGCTTCCGATGCGATGGTGTCGCGCAGCCGGATCAAATTGTTCAATGACTCGCCTTGCGCACAGACGACGGTGTCAGTGCCACGCCAGCGAAGACAAGGACGGCGATGCAGCTAGCGCGTACCGTCATCGTTGTATTTGAACATGGCGATGATGTCCTCGTCAATTTCTTGAAATGTCTGGACCAGCTTCCCCATGAAATCTTCCAGCACTGGTGGATCTTTTCGCCCAAACAGGTTGCTGAGCGTGGCTCGGACGAAGAACTGAGCCAGCACGAGCGGGGACGGACGCAGCTTGCCGTGCTTAGACGGATTCATCCGCGCTGCGGCCGTGAATACGCTCTCCATCACCTTTTCGCACGCTGCCGACGACAGCAAGACCTGTTGCGTGCCATCCGGAAGTAGTGGGTGGTCCCTGGTGTGGACCAGCGCGTCTCTCGCGTACTTCCTCCCGAGCGTCGACGTGTGAGCTCGCTTCTCTTTGCTCGCGAGGTTCAGGTCGAGTTCGACTTGGAGTGTGTAGCGCACGAGCAGGAAGAACAGCAAGTGGTCCTCGTCCAGGAGCTCGCGCAGGAACATCGAAAACGTGGCCACCTCGGGGAACTGGTCGCGTCTCAGCTCCACATTGAGCATGAGATCCAAGCACTCTTGGTCTGCGAGTTCTCTAAGCCCCAGAGCGTGGTGGATGAATCGCCGCGCGAGAAACGGCATGACGAGCTTCGCTCCGACGCCGTTGTCGGCGCTAGACACCGAGCTGGCAGCAGTGAAACCCTCAAACAGGTTGTTGTAGACGTCCTCAATCAAGCGCAGCAGCCACGCAACCAAGCGGACTCGCGGCGATATCCTCGTGGTCGGGGCGAGCTGCAGCGCTTCCACAAACCGAGGGTACCGCGCTCGCAACACCTGGATGCTGAGCCGCTTGGTATCAGCGCCGGCGCCTGGGTCGGTGTCGCTGGGCAATCCGTCGTCCTGGTTCGTGGGAAGCGGCCCGTGGATCGCGGGGAGGGCGAGTGAGTCGCTCGCCTTCGGCTTCGCCATGCCTTTTGTCTGGGGACTCTTTGACGGATGGTGATGGTGTCCATGAACCGGCGTCGGTCTCGTTTCGTCCCAGGCCACTACGGGCGTCCGCGTGTTGTTCCTCGCATGGTGAGGCTCGGCCGCGGGCTCCTCGTCCGGCAGCAAACCGCGCATCCTGTAGCACTCATCGCCCGTAACGAGGCGGCAAGAGTGAGCACTCGAACGATCAGGGCTTGAGCACATACAGTGGGCGAGGCGCACCGCAGCTGCACGTTGATGTACTCAATGTCGTCCAGGTACGGGAGCAGCGTTTTCTTCTGCTCGAGGTCGGCCGCGCTCATCTGGCGCAGCACAGACGCGATGCGTTACCGGACGGAACGACCGCCACGCCCCCCTCTGTTCTTGTACCTGCGGCCGCTTGTGCTCCTGCCGGCTCTGCACCTCCTCCCCTCCCCGCGCCCTTCCTCCTCGCGCGTGCTGGGCAGCCTTCTCCCTCTCCTTCGCCTCGGTCTCCGCGCTGTCCGTCGCAGTTCCAGCTTCAGGAGGCACCTTGTCGGCGGCCCATTGCCGCTGGACACCCGCGAACCACTCAGCCTCGCGCGCAGCCGACGGCTTGGGCCGCTTACGCAGCCGCGAGGGCCCTTCGCCGCCCACGGAGGCCGCCACCGCCGCCCCAGCGTCGGCATACGGCGACCGCTTCTTCATCCGACTGCATTTTGCCCACGAAAGGACGTGCCAGCGTCGGTCTCATTGCTCCAATTAGGTTACTTTAGCATACATATACTAAGTACAATCGATTTTCATACAGACTCAAATAATTATACATTGAAGTTGGAGTGATGGTCGCTTCATTCACTTTCCAAACAGACAGACGCAGGGAAAAATGGCACCCAAGGCGGCGGTCAGGCAGCCGATGCCCAGGTCTTTGGCTGGGCCTGTGCATGGGCTCGAGCTGGAGCGTGGCGACTGCGGTGGGCAGCGGGCGAGCAGCTTATGCGAGCGGCGGACGGGCGTACGTTTCGTGTGGCCGTGATCATGGGAATGGAGCGCCAGCACTGACGGACGCGACGATCGCAGGCGCGGAAAGCGGTGCTGCCGCCGCTGGAGCGTACACGGTGCGTACGACTGTTTTCACTGCTTTGGTGTGTTGCTCACCGGCCTTCACATGACGGCTGGACAGCAGGGGCGTTGAGCAAGCCGAAGACGAGGCAGTGGAGACCACAGCTGCTCGACCGCGACTGCAGCACAAGCCTTACAGGCCGAGGAAGAACCCAGCGGGGCGTGTGGCCATCACACCGATCCGTGTGCTCAATCAGAGCGGCACTTTGACAGACAAGCGTTTGCGTGAGCACGAGAGGGAGCGATCTCCGGAGCAGAGCGAAGCGCTCGCTCTATGGATCGCCAAGGCGCGTCAGACGCTGGAGCGGCTGCTGGTGCGGGTGATGGCTCAGCTCACTGACTATAAAGGCGCGCTAACTAACCAGAATGTCACGCGCAGGACCTTCAACGCGCCGTGAGCGACTCTGTTCTGGATCTTGTCTCTCCATCAAGTGAGGTACGCCTTGATACGCCACCTGTACTTGTACACTTCATGCAGATCCACATACGCTCTCGAGGGGGATGTCGCTCCTATGCAGTACTTGCCTCATTGTAATGAACTTCGTGGCGTCTTGACGACACTGCAACGCGACCTCGCGCTCCTCGGCCGCCACAACTTCATGTACGACCAGCTTCCTTCCTACCGACGCAGAGATCTTGGAGGTCTGATCTCCTCTTCTTGTAAAAGCAAGGAGAGTGTCCAGGATCCCAGCCTCGTGATGTTGGACAAGATGAAGAACCTGGCAGCGAGCATTGGAGCAAAACTGGCTGACAAACTACGCAGTACATCAAGTCCAACCAAGCGAAGGCTTCGAATCCGAGACGCCCAAGTCGTCGTATCTGGCCCAGACGGAAAGAGGATGTTCTTCAAGCTTCGCGAAGGATATGGCAAACACCCCGACGAACGAAATACTTCGCCAGCGACCGAAGACATTCCACACGTCCAAGATGACGCACCCCCTTCACTGCTGTCGCCGCCTATCAATTTTACTGGGCTGTGTCGTGGCTTGCGTGGCCGTGTGTGGTCAGAGTGGCTGTTGTTGGGGATTCAGCGGGTGCGAGACACACGCTTGATCGTCCGAGCTCGATGGCTGCAGTCTCAAGATGGTCTGAAATCGCCGACAACGAGTGATGCCGACTTGGAAATCGCCGTGTACAACCCTGTAACTGCGACATCAAGCTTGCTGCGCCTCTCGAGACGTTTACTCCAGCTCACATATCGACGACGAACCTCTAACGTAGCCTCCATCTCATCTCTGCTAGCTTATGGTTGGCTTGGCTGATACTTTTGCTGCCCGTGTGTGAAGCAATATGCTGACGCAGCCCCAGATACGACCGCTCGTCTCGTCCAAGGCGTTTTGCGGTGCTGCAATTGGGCGGTTCGTTGCACTCATCGATTGCAGAAACGATCGGCTTGTTATCGACTATTTCCTTTGTTCTGACCAGGATGATCTCGGTATCGACGTAAGGCTGCCGATTCAACACCGCGAAGCTCGAATTCTGTCGTACCGAGCGTACGCCACAGTGGCAGCCTTCATCAGTCTCCGCGTGAACCTGGATGAGAGCTGTGAAGTTACCGTGATCGACACCCGCACGGCGAAGACGTGGTCGATTTCCTTGTCGGAGGCTCAAGTCAGCGCAGCTTTGGGAAAGAGCTTCCTCGAAGCAACTGCAGAGTCGGTATGGTTATCAGCCCCTGCTGGCAATGAGGATGTACCACGAGCCAACTAACATGATCTCTCTGCGCACAGCCGAGTTCTGGTGGCCGCGGTATTTGCAAGAAGCTGTTCGTCGAGCACACATCGCAAGGGCTGGAAGTCCTCTTTCCTGGGATCAAGCCGAGAGGCAAGATGTGCCGGCACCCTGCCGAGCTCGTCGTTCTCCAACAACTTCAGCAGCAGACTTTGAAGCAACGAGAAGCCGCTACGAAGCGCATGTACGTGTGCGCACTCCAGGCGGCGGCGATCGGAAAGAGGAAGGAAAAAGAGGGCCAATTTCGGCGAGAGAGTGCGGCGAAGCGGCTCCAAGAACAGTCGCGGCGAATCATCAGCAAGCGTCAGCGTCAACGAGCCCACAAGTTGCGGCAGACTGCAGCCATAGTGATACAGGCGCGAGTCCGACAGGTGCTCGCCAAGTGGAGAGTTCAGCGGCGTCGGCGAGCACGAGAGGACGATCGGTCGGGATCATTATTCCGCTTCGCCTGCCGGATCAACGGCACTTTCGTTCTCGCGACCATCCGCGTCGTTGCTGTGGATGGGTGCGATTCGTGCGACTTTGCAGCGATCGATGGTCTTCGGATTGCAGTCTGCCACCCCGTGAGCGCTGACATCGCCCACACTTCTGTCTCTCGTAGCGGGATCGATCGGGTTGTTAGGTCCAACAACACCCCAAGGACTCGACTGGAGCTCATGAGCCTCATCGTCCGACGGCATCTCGACGTGTTCCGATCGGTGCGGCACAACCTGCTGGTTGTAGCATTCAGGACGAGCAGCGTCGAGCACGGAGAGGAATTGCGCATCAGGAGCTGAGACGTCAGACACGATGGTGCTAGCGTGTGATTGGCTGCGGCTTCCGATGACCAAACGCGGTCGCTGAGAGCTGATCGTCCGGCACTGAGGTGATCTCGTTCGTCTCACCTCGTTCGTCTCACCTGGTTGCTTGAGTTTATCAGTAGTCGCGCCTGCACGTCATGATGAGTGGGATGAGCTGGGTGATGAGTGGGTGATCTCGAGCGATGAGTGGCGCCTTTCAGCGGGCCAGCGACGGACCGGGGCGCTTCAAATCACGGGGAATGAAGCAATCTGCTCATCCCATTGCGGCCGTGGGCTTCACCTCGCCGTCATTGTGGCAGACAAGCTGAAAGATACCGAGCCGCACACTGAACTCTGCTGCCTGGGTTCACTCCGAATTCTTCCTCGGTGACCGCACGTTGTCCATTCCGTCGAGATGAGCCGGCTCGACCGAGTATTCGACGACCGCCTATTCCCCGCTATCGCGGGCTTCGCCATTCTCTTCGTCGGCATCCTGCTCGGACTCACCATGGACGCCAACCCAGAGGTGCCGACGCCGTGGAACCGCATCTCGAGCGTCCTCGGTTGGCTCTATTTCGTCTGCTGGGGTGCAGCACCGTACCCTCAAGTCTGGCTCAACTACTCGCGGAAGAGCACGGTCGGCTTCTCGCTCGACTTTGCAATGTTCTCCATGCTTGACTTCACCTGTTACGCCGTCTTCAACTGCGCCTTCTTCTTCAGCGAGAGCGTGCAGCACGCCTACATGCGGCGCCACGATGGCAATCGCAACGCTGTCGAGTTCAACGACGTCGTGTTCGCAGTCCACGCAACAATGCTCTACGGCATTACCGTGGCTCAGTGTCTCGTGTACTCGCAAGGGAAACGCAGTGAAGGTCGAGTTGCTGACGCAGCTGTAGCCGCAGCAGTGCTATCAGTCGCCGTCTTCGTGCTGGGGATCCTCGCGACCGGGAACCAAGACGACGGATTCTTCACCGTGCTCAACCTCATGTACTACCTCAGCTACGTCAAGCTCGCGTCCACGCTCGTCAAGAGCGTACCCCAGGTGCTGCTCAACTTCCAGCGTCGGTCGACCGCGGGCTTCACCATATGGGCCGTGCTGCTCGATGTCCCTGGCAGCGTCTTCTCACTTGCACAGCTCGCGCTCGACAGCTGGGCCATGCAGGACTGGAACGCCATGCTG
>JAADYB010000180.1:0-33659 GCA_023338075.1 Phytopythium litorale
CGTCTCCGAGAAGAAGGTGTTGAACGCGTCGTCGCCGCCGCCGATGGTCTTGTCGCTCGGCATCTGTCCGTCGGGCTGGATGCCGTGCTCGAGGCAGTACAGCTCCCAGCAGGCGTTGCCCGTCTGGATGCCGCCCTGGCCGAGGTGGATGGAGATACACTCACGCATGGTTGGCTTGAGAGTGAGTGAGAGAGAGAAAGAGTGATCTTGGGGGCTTGTGGGGCTTGCGGGGCTTGCGGGGCTTGGAGACGGAGGACGAGACCGCGAGGAAGCTGGGTGATGAAGTTTGCTCAGACGGACTCGCGCGCTGGACGAGCAACTCCACAGTGAGACGCGCAGCGCCAACGCCAGCCACCAAATCACCCGACGACTGCCCCCCTCGGCAGACTCGCCCCTCGCTCCTTGCCCAACTAGTGACGCCTGCCCCTGAATTAGACCACAAGACGCATGAATAACGACGAGAGAAGAGGAGAGAAGAGTGTGTGGATGCGATCCGCGCGTCCATCAGTGCTTCAACATACCCATTCGCTCGCGTCGTTTCGCATCCGTCCCCAATATCACGTGGTCAACACTAATCTTTTAAAGTAATCTCGGATAATTCACTAAAGTAGTGTTGACCACTTACAACCAAACGATATCTAGCGTGGCTCACACGCATCAAGGCTGTCGCCAAGAGCTCCATGCAACTGCAGTCTCGGAGACTTTGGCTCGGACTTGGGCGTGGACAATGGACCGGTACGAGCGCGGCGCGGTGCTGGGCGAGGGCACGTTCGGCGTGGTGTTCGCGGCGGTGCAGAAGCGGTCGGGGCGGCGCGTGGCCATCAAGCAGTTCAAGCGCGGCAAGTTCAAGGACGGCGTGGACTTCACGGCGCTGCGCGAGGTCAAGCTGCAGGCCGAGCTCAAGCACGAGAACGTGGTCGAGCTGCTGGACGTGTTCGTGGCGAACGACACGATGAACGTGGTCTTCGAGATCCTGCCCAACAACCTGGACAACGTCATCAAGGACAAGGCCGTGGTGCTCACGCAGGCCGACATCAAGGCCTACATGCTCATGCTGCTGCGCGGCCTCGAGTACTGCCACGCGCACTACGTGCTGCACCGAGACCTCAAGCCCGAGAACCTGCTCATCGGTCCGGACGGACAGGTCAAGATCGGGGACTTTGGCCTCGCGCGCGTCTACGGCAGCCCCAACCGGAACATGACGTCCATGGTCTGCACCATTTGGTACCGCCCGCCGGAGCTGCTCTTCGGCGCGCGAGAGTACAGCGGGTCGGTCGACATGTGGGGCGCCGGCTGCATCTTCGCCGAGCTCATGCTGCGCACGCCTTACTTGACAGGCATGAACGAGCTGGACCAGCTCGGCAAGATCTTCCACGCGCTCGGCACGCCCTCGGACGATGTCTGGCCCGGCATGAGCGCGCTGCCCAACTACATTGAGTTCACGCCCAGCCAGGCGCCGCCGCTCGCGTCCATCTTCTCGGCCGCGCCAGAGGACGCGCTCGACCTGCTCGCCAAGATGCTCAAGTTCAACCCGTCGGAGCGGCTCACGGCCGCCGAGGCGCTCAAGCATCCGTACTTCGCCAACGCGCCGGCCCCGACGCCCGTCGACAAGCTGCCGTCCTCGTCGACCAACCCCGCGGAGTGAGCGACCTGGTCGGAGATCGATCCGACAAGACGCGGTGGTCGGCTGGCTGGCTCCCTTCATCCGCACCAACAAGTATATTTGACCCCTCCATTGATGCTCGCACTGCCCGCTGCGCTCCACGCTCTGGTCTGGGTTATAAATGACTCTCCTCGTGCGCTGCGAACGCAGAAATAGCGCTGTTCGCGTCTTGCCCGCCACGCTCTGATGCTGGAATGGATCGGTTATCTATAGCCGGGCGTGGCCACACCAGCAGTGCCCGCGCTCGCTCGCCACTTTGATCCTCGCGTCAACCAAGCTCTCTGCCTGCGTGCCGGCGCTCCGCATCACCTGTCTGCAGTCTCTGAGTCTCTGACACTGACGCCGCTCCTGTCCGCTCGCTCCCGACCCGGTCCATCATTTCGCTGCCGCGCGTGGTCTTCCGCGAGAGCGCGAGTCGCCAACAGCGCACATCGACCGCGAGATCGTCCTCGTCGACGCCCATGGACGACCTGGGCGTGTCGTCTCGCAACCAGCAGCCGCCGACCAAGCCCAAGCGCGCCAACCCGCCGTCGACAGCCACCAACGCCGACATGGACGAGGCATACTCGGACCAGGAGTACTCCATGTCTCCCATGCGGCGCCGCAACCACGCGCGCACGGCCTCGGCGAGCGAGTCGCCGCCCATGACGCCGACGTACCCGCCGCAGCGTGTGGCCCGCGTGCCGATCGTGGACGCCGAACCCGAGACGACGATCGGCGCGGCCGTCAAGATGAAGGGCGAGCTGAGCTTCGAGCGGCTGCTGCGCATCGAGGGCGAGTTCGAGGGCAAGCTCATCTCCAAGGGCTCACTCGTCGTGGGCGCCAAGGGCGTGCTCACGGGCCCCGTCGACAACATGAAGGAGGTGTACGTGACCGGCGGCAAGATCGTCGGCAACATCTCGGTCGACCGGCTCGTGCTGAGGGACAAGGCCCAGGTGTTCGGCAACATCACGGCCAAGACCGTCAAGATCGACCCGGACTGCGTCGTCATCGGCCGGCTCAACGTCAACCCGCAGGCGCCCGAGCGCATCAACGAGAAGGGTGAGATCGTCAAGGACGAGCCGCCGGCTGCCCAGGCGTCCGCCCCTGCGCCTGGAGCGCCAGCAGCAGCGCCGCCGGGGTCCGCGGCCGTGCCCGTGCGGAAGTGACCGCCTTGATATGAACGACGCGCTTGTCCTGCGATCAGCAACTTTCAGATTATATACACACGCGCTCGGACCCATGCTCTTCTACTGCTCCTGTTGAATGGCCCCAGTGCTCACGTCCATCGAGCCGCGGACGGGTGGGCGGGTCTAGAACTTGGCCGCACGTTTTCTCGCCGTGTACTTGCTGTCCGCCTTGATCTTCTTGCCCTGCTTGCGGTAGCGGTCCTTCTTGGCGAGCACCCAGTCCTTGCCCTTGATGTTCTCGCGCGCCTTGTTGCGGCGCTAGTCATCCAAGCACAGCCCACGTCAGCACGGCACTGGCATACCGTCCTCCATCGCGAGCGACTCACCTTGACGTTGGCGCGACGGCCCTCGTAGGACACGACGTCGGCGGTGGCGCCCGTGCCGAGGCCTTGCGGCACCTGCTGCTGCGCCTCGTAGCCCGCGAAGAGGCAGAGGTAGAACTTCTTGGCCTTGGCACTGTTGGGGAAGTCGATGACGAGGCCGCCCGAGAAGCCGCAGCGCATGGCGCAGCCCGAGATCTCCTCCATCTGCTCGGGCGTCTCCGGGTACAGCTGCAGCACAGCGCGCGAGCCGCGCTTGAGGCACGTGTACAGCGACGTGAAGAAGCGCGTGAGTCGCTTGCGCGCCGTGTGCTCCTTCTTGTCCGAGTAGCAGAGCCACTGGATGGCCGAGATGCTGATGCAGCCGTCGAAGACGCCCGGCCGGAACGGCAGGCCGCAGCCCATGTCCTGCAGGAACACGTCGCCGCTGCTGTCGCGCTCGGACGCGATGTCCAGCATGTCCTTGCTGATGTCCACGCCCACCCACGCGTGTCCGGCCTCCTCGAGCGCCACTGCCATTCGGTTCGCGACGTCAGCACGTCAGGTATTCATGACTCGCTTCTCCATTACTGGGAGCCCATGGACGCACCTCCGCTCAGGCCAGAGCCGCAACCGACGTCCAGGATGAAGTGCTCCTTGTCCGCCGGCAGGTTGAGCAGCTCGATGGCGCGGTTCGCGAGCTCCTCCTGCACCTTGACGATGCGCGAGCTCGAGTTGTACTTGGCGGCCTCCTTCTCATTGTAGAACAGCTGCAGAAGCCGCCACCGACGCTGTCAGACGCGGCGCATGCGGCCAGAGGGGAGGAGGAGCGCGGCACATGGCGGGAGGACGCACCTCGGGCGGGGAAATGTGCTCGGGGCGGCTCATGGCGGCGCGGGTGGTGGCGCACTGCTGCTGGGTGGTCGGTGGCGTGTCCAAGACTGCTGGCAGCACAAAGTTTACCTAAAACAGCTTACGAGCCCAAAAACGTTTATATTCGGTATATTGATATTCTTGATTTAGGATGTATACAGATAAGGAAGGTGAGTTCAATATATGAATACTTTTGGAGAGTACACTACACTCAGTCAAATACTTTTGCGTCATACGTTAGTGATTTGTTGTCGAAACACTTGCGTTGGGGTGGTCCACACGAGAAGCTGGGAAGAAACTGGAGGGCATTCCAGCTGGTGAAACAGGTTCTCGATGTTATTTCAGTGTTTAACATGTTTTTATGCATGGTGAATGACATATTGAACTGAGATAATGGCCTCTTTTGGGTGTCGAGGTGAACGCAAAACGGGCACCGCTC
This sequence comes from Phytopythium litorale, assembly GCA_023338075.1. Taxonomy (NCBI): domain Eukaryota; phylum Oomycota; class Peronosporomycetes; order Pythiales; family Pythiaceae; genus Phytopythium; species Phytopythium litorale. The sequence continues at coordinate 4,444 of JAADYB010000180.1, forward strand.
TGGATGTCTTGCCAAGAGATTTGCTGTTGCATCTCACGGTCGGAAGTTGGTGCCGAAACGATAAACTCAGATCACTTTCGCGCGCTTGGAAACCAGTCGCCAAGTGCAACACTCTTTCTTGCTCTCTCGTGATGGAAGAGTGAGCCAGGAGCGTGAATGTTCGCTCCTGCAGCGCTGTGCATCGTGCACACTCCTGCGGATGCTCCGCGCATCATCGAAAGCATGCAAAAGGAGCTGCCCAAGCCTGGGTCACTGATTATCCAGCCATTTCCGAAAGAACCAACCTTTGTCAGAAGTGGATGACTGGCGACTGTACAGAAACTGATTCACTCTGCACAGTCCCTATCAAGTCTCTGCATCACTTTCAGATCGATATTCTCATTTTGCAGGATATCTCAAGCAATTAGACCAAATGTATATCAACATATCAGCGAGTTGAATCGAATAGTAAAGGTGAGGCTATAGCGCCTGCAGGGAGCAAGAGAGCGTGGCGAGCCCTGCTGACCTCTTCGCGGTATTTCACTTGCCTCCACTATGCCGCTCGTCCGCCTTGACGCTGTGACTCGCGTCCGCCATGATATCGCGCATCTCCCCCATCCATCCAGCACCTCAGGCTCAAGAGTCGAGTCTCGGCGCTGCCGTCGGTCGTCGCCGTGCTGCGTGACGCCTGCCGCTCTCTGCAGCGCCGACGGCCGTGAGGCTCTCTCCTTCTGTCTCGCTCCTTCCCTTCATCCCGACTTGAGGCGCCGCCCGGCCTCTCCTCGCCTCGTCCTCGCTCGCTCGCCACTTCCGACTCCGTCACGCGAGCGACTGACCGACTGACCGGCTGACCGACTGACCGCCGGGCTTTAGTCGCCTTCCTGCCTCCTGCGCGATCTGCCAAGGAGACGAGCGCTCCCACAGGGTAGAAGCAGTCCAGGGACAGCCCAGCCCAGCCCAGCCCAGCAGGCCGGCACACCTATCAGCTGCCGGCTTCTCCCGCACTGCGTGCCCTCTTCCGCCCCGGACACCCCGCAGCCATGGACCGCCAGCAGCAGCAGCAGACCAGGCAGGCGCCGCCGCCGCCCGACGCCGCCGCCGTCGACGGTTTCGTGCTGTACAACATGAACATCGTGGATGACAGCGTGGGCAGCGAGCAGCACTCGGCGCCGAGCATGCTGAGCCCGCTCTCGGGCTTCTCGAGCGGCGCGTCCTCGTCCGTGCTCGTGCGCAACGGGCCGGGCCCGCGCCTGCCGCCACCGCCGCAGACCGGCACGCTGCGCACCAACTTTACCACGGGTGGCGGCAACCCGCACGGTGCCAACCAGCCGCATCCGGCGATGGCTACGCAGCGGCGCCCCGGGGAAGCGCGCAACGACTTCACCGTCTCGCCCGACGCGGGCTTCCGGGACCTGAACACGCCCACAGACAACCTCCACGCGGGCGAAGGCGAGGAGGCAGTGCGGCCGTTCCTGGATATCATGGCGCTGCAGGAGAAGATCGACAAGCCGACGTGGATCAGCATGACGGCCGTGTTCGCCGCCATCGTGTTCGGCCTCATCATCGGCTCCATCCTCCAGCACTACAGCGTCAGCACGACGGTCGCGCAGTGGCTCATGACGCCCGGGAACCTGTACCTGCGTGCCGTGCAGTGCGTCGTCATCCCGTTCGTGTTTGTCAACATGGTCGTCTCGACGGCCGACCTGGTGTACATGCGGCTCGGCAGCCGCATCGGCGTCCGCGTGCTGCTGCTCTTCTCGCTCGTGACGGTGCTCGCGCTGGCGCAGGGCATGGGCATGGGCTTCCTCTTGCGCGAAATGTTCAACAAGAACGGCTACACGCTCACGGACGCATCGACCGAGGCCGTGTTCGGCATCCAGTGCGCCAACAGCTACTACATGGAGATGCAGAGCAACGGCACGGTCACGTGCTCGGCCGCGTCGGTGGACACGGCGGCCGAGTTCATCGTCGACGACGTCAACAGCGCGCTGGTCAAGAACAGCGACACGAGCGACTCGACGCTGACGGACAACCTGATCGCCATCATCGAGACGATCGTGCCCACCAACATCATGGCCGCCTTCGTGGACGTGACGCTGCTGAGCGTGGTGGCGTTCGCGCTGCCCATGGGCGTGACGCTCGCCAGGAGCTTCCACGGGCCGATCCACATGAACCCGCTGCTCGAGTTCCTGCGCGAGGTGAACGAGACGCTTGTGCATATGATCCAATGGGTGGTCAAGTTCACGCCGTACGCGGTGTTGAGCCTCATGATCGGATCGTTCGGCGTCAACCTCGAGGACACGCCGATGGCGCACCCGCTGCACTTCATGTACAAGCTCGCGGGCACGTTCGCGGTCGGCGTGCTCGCGCACATGCTGGTCGTCATGCCGCTGCTCTTCTTCCTCTTCACGGGCACGAGTCCGTTCCGGTTCATGAAGCACCTGATCCCGGCGTACGTGTCGGCGCTCGGCAACTCGTCGTCCATGGCGACGCTGCCCATGACGCTGCGCTGCATCGAGGAGTCTCGCTCCGTGTCCAACTCGGTCATGTACTTCGTCATGTCGATCGGCTCGAACCTCAACATGGCCGGCACAGCCATGTACCTGCCGTTCGCCGTGTACGTCATGATCGACGTCGTGGGGCTCTCGTCGGGCCTCGACACGGGCGACATCTTCATCCTGCTGACCGGCGCGCTGCTGGGCACGCTCTCGGCCGCGCCCATCCCGTCGGGCGCCTTCACGGTCGTCACCACGGTCTGGGGCATCGTGCTGCCCAAGTACTCGATCCCGTCCGTCGTGTCGGCGCTGCTGCTCGCCGCCGATGTCATGCTGGACCGCCTCGTCACCGTCTGCAACGTCAACAGCGCCGCCATGACGTGCCGCATCATCGGCGACCAGCTGGACGAGTCGCTCACGGACGAGCTCATGCGCGCGCAGCACGTGCGCCGCCAGCAGCCCTTCTCCATCAGCGAGATGTAGCTAGCCAGCGACGCGGGAGTAGGTGTGTTCGAGTGTGTCGTTTGCTTCCCTTCCTTTGCTTTAATTTCATTCGGTAGCTTAGCTCGACTCGCGACTCTCGACGACGTCTCCCGGACGCCTTCGCCCCTCCGCATTCACATACGCCCGCTCGCCTGCGTCGTCACCACCACCTCCACCACCACGTCCATTTCCGCATTCCCGCATTTCCACAGCAAGAAGATCTCCATTTCCCCGAAACAGTGACTTACCTCGTGTGAGTGTCATTCCCACCTGGAGACAACAACATCACGTCTCTAAATGAAAGGTTTCCCCCTCGCAGACACTGACGAACCATCACTCCTGCGCTGGCGGGAGCGGCCGCCCCCTGGTGTCGCCCGGGCTTTTGGATGGCCGCCTTTCACACACACGAAAGCACCGGAGTATCGGACGAGACGGGACGGGACAGGACAAGCCCGGCGCTCTCTCCTTCGTCTCCGCGGCTTCCGGGGGGAACTCGACGGCGCAAGCAGCAGCAGCAGAGAAGGGGGAACAGGTAGCCTCGGGCCAAGCTTTAGAGCAGCAGGGGGGAGCGAGCGGACCGCGTGACCAAGAGAGAGACGTGACCGACCGAGGGACAAGACGAACGGCGCGATGCACCTGCTGAACCTGACGCTGCAGCCGCCCTCGGGGATCACGGCCGCCATCTACGGCAACTTCTCCGGCGCGCAGGCGCACGAGTTCGTGGTCGCGCGCGGGAACGTGCTGCAGCTGCTTCGCCCCGACGAGGCCGGCAAGCTCGAGACGGTCGTCTCCACCGAGGTCTTCGGCGCCGTGCGGGCGCTGCACGCCTTCCGGCTCACGGGCAGCACGCAGGACTACATCGTCGTCGGCTCCGACTCGGGCAAGATCGTCGTGCTCGAGGTGAACGCCGCGACCGCGCAGTTCGAGGCGCGCCAGAGCGAGACATATGGCAAGACGGGTTGCCGCCGGATCACGCCCGGCCAGTACGTCGCCGCGGACCCCAAGGGCCGCGCGCTGATGATCGGCGCCGTCGAGAAGCAGAAGCTCGTGTACGTCATGAACCGCGACGCGTCCAACCGCCTGACGATCTCGTCGCCGCTCGAGGCGCACCGGTCGCACGCCATCCACTTCGACCTCGTGGGCGTCGACGTGGGCTTCGAGAACCCGATCTTTGCCAGCCTCGAGCTCGACTACGCCGAGGCAGACGCCGATCCGTCGGGGGAGGCTGCGCGCACCGCCGAGAAGACGGTCGTGTTCTACGAGCTGGACCTGGGCCTGAACCACGTGACGCGCCGCTGGAGCGAGCCGGTCGTGCGCAGTGCCAACAAGCTTGTGGCGGTGCCCGGTGGCGGCGATGGGCCTGGAGGCGTCCTTGTGGTCGGAGAGAACGTTGTGCAGTTCAAGAACGAGAACCATCCCGAGCTCGAGGCTGCGATTCCGCGCCGCCAGGGCGAGCCGCGCGACATCTTGATCGTCGCCGCGACAACGCACCGACAGCGCGACTTGTTCTTCGTGCTGCTTCAGTCCGAGTTGGGCGACCTGTACAAAATCTCGCTCGAGTACTCGGGGAATGTGGTGAGTGAGATCAAGGTGCAGTACTTTGACACAGTCCCAGTCGCGTCGTCGTTGTGCATCACCAAGACGGGTCTGCTGTTCTGCGCGTCCGAGTTCTCCAACCACTATTTATTCCAATTCCTCAGCATCGGCGAGGGCGACGACACGGCCGTGTCCTCAAGCCTTGATATGGACTCGGCCGCCACGCCCACGTTCGTTGTGCGAAAGCTCAAGAACCTCGCAATGGCTAGCTTCTCGCAGAGTCTGAGCCCGATCACACAGCTGATCGTCGGTGACCTCGCCAACGAGCAGACGCCGCAAATGTATGCTCTATGCGGCAACAGCAACCGCTCGTCGCTGCGCGTGTTGCGCCACGGGCTGCCGATCACGGAGATGGCCGCGAGTGGTCTCCCGGGCGTTGCCAAGGCTGTTTGGTGCCTGAAGGAGTCGTTCACCGATGAGTTCGACAAGTACATCGTCGTCAGCTTCGAGGATGCGACGCTCGTCCTGGAAGTTGGCGAGACAGTCGAAGAGGTGGCCAAGTCGGGATTCTTGCGCGACCACGGCTCGCTTCTTGTGGCGCTTTTGGAAGACGACTCGAAAATCCAGATCCACCAGAATGGTATCCGCCACGTCCCGAAGTTTCAGCCGGTCACGGAGTGGAAGGCTCCCGGCAAGAAGGTGATTGAGAACTGTGCGGCGAACTCGCGCCAGGTGGTGATTTCACTGGCGGGCGGCGAGATTATCTACTTCGAACTCGGTCCTTCCGGCGAGCTTGCGGAGCGTGGAAAGCTCGATCTGGGCTTCGAAGTGTGCAGCCTGGACATTGGTGAAGTCCCGGAAGGCCGCCAGCGCTTCCAGTTCCTGGCGGTTGGAAGCTGGGACAACACTGTCCGCATTTTGTCGCTCGACCCGAACGACTTGTTTCGTCAGAAGTCCATGCTCGCTCTGACGTCGCACCCCCACACGCTGTGTCTGGCGCCGCTGCAGACTGAGCCGTCGACTACCGATTCGGAACACTCATCGCAGTCGCTCTTCTTGAGCATCGGTCTTGACAACGGCGTGCTTCAGCAGTCGCGGATCGATCCTATCACAGCCAACTTGACTGACTCGCGCTCGCGGTTTTTGGGTGCGAAGCCGGTGAAGCTCTTCCGCGTGGCGGTTGATGGCAAGCGGTCGATCCTCGCGCTGTCGAGTCGCTCGTGGCTCTCGTACTTCCATCAGACGCGACGGCACTTGGCGCCGTTGTCGTGCGAACTGCTTTCGTATGCGAGCTCGTTCAACTCGGAGCAGTGCCCTGGTGGCATCGTTGCGTTGACCAGCGAAGGCATGAAGATCCTGACGCTCGACCAGTTGGGCGACACGTTCAACCAGCAGAAGTGCAACTTGCGCTACACGCCGCGCAAGGCCGTCGTCCACAGCTCCTCGCGCCGCCTCGTGATCATCGAGAGCGATCATAACGAGTACGGCGCCGCATACAAGCGTCAGCACGGACTCCCGATCCCCGACATTCGCAGCACTCTGTCTATGAAGAACGATGGAATGAACGGTGCTGGCGGCGAGGATGAGGACGACGAGGATGACGAGGTCAGCGACGCTCTGCTCATCCCTCGTGGGCCGTTGCCCGTTGAGAAGAACAAGTGGGCGTCTTGCGTTCGCATCTTTGACCCGGTGTCCTGCCAATCGGTCGTGTGCGAGGAACTGGACGTGAACGAGCGAGCGCGAAGCATCGCGACGTGCGTGTTCCACGACCGCGGAGGCGAGCAGTTCATCGTTGTTGGCACTGCCAAGGATATGCAGCTGCATCCTCAGGCGGCACCTGGGGGCGGGTTCTTGCGTGTGTACCGCGTTGTGGACGGCATGCAGCTTGTGCTGGTTCACACCACTGAGCTCGACGGAATTCCGCACGCAATGGTTGAGTTCCAGGGCCGACTGCTCGTGTCCGTTGGCCGCGCGCTTCGGATCTACGACTTGGGCAAGAAGAAGATGCTTCGCAAGTGCGAGAACCGCAACTTCCCGTCCGTCATTGTCGACCTCAAGGCGATCGGAGACCGCGTCTATGCGTCTGATCTGCACGAGTCGTTCCATTTTGTCAAGTACAAGAAGGACGAGAATCAGCTCGTGATCTTTGCGGACGACTGTGTGCCGCGCTTTATCACGACGAGCGTGCAGCTCGACTACGACACGCTTGCGGGTGGCGACAAGTTCGGCAATGTGTTCATTGCGCGGCTGCCGTCCGAAGTGTCGGATGAGATCGACAACCCAACGGGCAACCGCATGCTCTGGGACAGCGGCCTTCTGAATGGCGCTCCCAACAAGCTCGAGCAGATCGCGCAGTTCCACGTTGGCGAGGTTGTGACATCCATGGTGCGCACGAGTCTCGTCCCCGGTGGCATGGAGGCCGTCATCTACGCGACTGTCATGGGCCGCATCGGCGCGCTGATCCCCTTCACGTCGCGCGAGGATGTCGACTTCTACACGCACCTCGAGATGTACATGCGGCAGGAGCGTCCCCCGCTGTGCGGACGCGACCACCTGTCGTACCGCTCATACTTCATCCCGGTCAAGAACGTGACGGACGGCGACCTGTGCGAGCAGTTCGCGGCGCTGAGCCCGGACAAGCAGAAGAGCGTCGCTGAGGACCTGGACCGCACGCCCGCCGAGGTGCTCAAGAAGCTCGAAGACATCCGCAACCGCCTGCTCTAATTGCATCGCGTCTGGCTCGACCTCACTTGGAATGTGCGTGCTCAAAGTCATTGGCGTCTGGGCGATACCGATCGTGCGCACCTCCACCGTCGGCACTCAGACGGCATCGGACAAGCGAAAGGAATAGCAAAGCGAGCACTCCGTGCACAGACACAGGCGCAGCATGAAGATACTCCTCTGTTGGACTGGACTACCCTCGGGTCGAAGCAGTTGAGTTGATGTGGATGTGCTTGGTGCTGCTCTAACCGCTAACGCTCGTCGAGTGCTGCCTGCAGGCGCGTGGGCAGCCGCATGGTCTGTGCTGCGCCTCCATCTGCGTCTCCTCTGCTGCCCGCGCCGTCGCCAGGGAACAGGATCTGCTTCGTGCCGCGGTAGATCTCCTTCAACACGCCGATGCGCGGTCGGAACTCCTGCGCACACGCTCAGTCCGTCATCATCCAGCGCTGACAGCGACCCACGCGGTGGAAGCGGCGCACCTCGAAGGCGAGCAGCATGCCGTCTTCGTGGCCGTCGACCATGAACGCGAGCAGGTACGGGACGTCCGCGAACGTGATGGCCTCGTGGATGACCACCGCGCAGATGGCGCGCGCGTCCACGAACTAGCGCGAGCGAGACCAGCAGTGAGCATCTATCCCCTGTCACGAACGATGAAGCACATGGGAGAGTTCGCCGTCGCGCGTCACCTTGGAGGACTTCGCGCCATTGCGCCGCGTCTTGCGCAGCTCCACGCCCAGCGACGGCAGCACGAGCAGCGCCTCTGTCCGCGTCCAGTCCGTCAGACATGCAGCATGACAGTCACAGCGTTCAGCAGCGCGCACCTTCGACGACAGCTCGGCCGGAGACGAGCGAGGTGGCCGCCAGCACCGCGGCGAGGACGGCGCTCACGACCGCCGCTTTCGTCTGGCCATTCCGCCATGACACGAGCGCCGCAGCGAGCGCCAGTGCCCAGCCGGCGGTTGTGAGCGCCGCCGCCAACCAAGACGTGGCGCGAGAGACTGAGGACGCGGACGAGCGCGGGGGCGAGCGGCGCAGCGCGTACTCGACGCCCAGAGCGCCCGACGCGCGCACGCGCAGCTCAACGTCCATGCGGTCGATAGGATCGGAGTTTCGATGGAGTGGGGGAGGGTACACAATATTCAAATGGTATGGTTACCCACAATCCCAACACTATTTGAAAGGAATCCCAAAATGCCAAGAAATCAATTTGAAACAATTTTAGAAGTGGTCAGAACGGCGTTTGAACGGGTCAACCTGAAATAACAGACGACGTTCGTCGTGTTGATTCTTTTCAAACATCAAGATGGCACCCGCAACTGCAGTGCACAACGATTTCATAGTTAGAATCGTTTTACAACACATATCTGTCATGTCTGGATGTTTCAATGTCGACTTATCGATGCCAATTAAGCATCGCAAGAGTGTATGTACATTCACCAACCCGCAAGGAGATCGGAGTGTGTGCGATAACATTGTAGAGGGGTTTCGAGACAACTCGCGCTTGTAATCGAAGCAATCTCAGCGTAAACCGGTCGCAGCCTGCTTTCGTGCCTCTTCTCCTTTGTCTTTACTCGTTTAGGTACGAATAGTGCCTTATCAATGTGATCAAGTGGAGTTGCCCATGTGCAGGCGACGGGTGGCCTCGTGACGCTGCTTCTTTCCGTCCTTGCGACCCAGTCAAACACACTGCCGAGCGTGGCGATGTTGAAAAAGGCAACGAGCGAGTTGCTGGTCGCAGTCGTCTCGTCCGATCTCGCGAGTGTCGAGTAAAGCGCGCTTCTCTGCTGGAGGAATCCCACGGACGGGATGTGCGCGAAGACCACAAGCACGAACGGGATAAAGTCGTCATGGAGACCACGAGAGGCGGTGACGAGAGGTGAGGACCGGAGGGGACGCGTCGGTCCGTGGGCTTGAGATCAGCTGACTGAGCAGACTGGAAGCGGGCGGTGGGCGTGACGTGGGCAAACATGAACACCATGCTAAAGTGTAGCCATGGATCCCATGGATTCACTTCCGTTGGACGTAACTTTCGACAAACAGTACCCCTTTCGTGTAACCCCTTGGCTTGGTGAATGTCCACCACGCGATTGTAACCCGCGTCAATCCATCCCGAGCGAGCAACATGGCGACGCCCGCGTACTCTCGGCGGCACGTGGACAACTGCGCGTTCGCGTCCTGGTACCCGCGTCTGCGGCACGCGTCCATCAAGGGCGAGGTGGTGCCTCTGCCTCGGGCGTTCGTGTCCTTCCTGCTCTCGGACGGCGTCTCGCTTCCCGCCACGGACGCCGGTCACGAGGCGAAAGGTGAGGAAGAGGACGCCAATGCCGCCAATGAAGCGGACGACCACACGGCGGTGGCGACGGCCCAGGCCGTGAGCGAGGTGCGCGCGCAGGTGCAGCGCGTGCTGGCCGCGCTCGGCGGCAAGGCGTTTGTCAAGACCAACTGGAGCGCGCCGCGCGACGCGTCCTGGATGCTGGGCACGCTGCGGTGCGTGTCGGTGGACGACGTGCTGCTGCTGCTGCAGGCGTCCGACTTCGTCGTGCACGACCTCACGCAGCCGTACGCGGGCTGCGTGGACGTTGAGGCGATTGACAGCGGCGAGCTGAGCGACCGAGAGGCGCGGGAGGCGAGCGGGAGGCCAGCCGAGACGTACCTGGTGCTCAAGAAGTGGTGTAACCTGTTCGACTCGATGCTCTTCCGGTGCTTCGTAGCGGGTCGCGCGCTCGTGGGCGTCTCGCAGCGCCACTGCGGCGAGTTCTACGACTTCCTGCTCGACCGGCAGGACTTCCTCTGCGAGCGCATCTTCACCTTCTTCGAGGCGCACCTCAAGAGCGAGCACGCCTTCCCGGACCCGGACTTCGTCTTCGACGTATACGTGGACAAGCGCCACCGCGTCTTCCTGCTCGACGTCAACGTCTTCGGCGCCGTCACGGACCCGCTGCTCTTCTCCTGGGACGAGCTGGAGCACCTGCGCGCGGCCAGATGCCAGCAGCAGCAGGACGGAGAGCAGGACGAGCACGAGGAGGTCGTGGACTTCCGCGTCGTCGAGTCCAAGCAGGGCATCCGCGCCAACCCGCTGAGCGGCTACCGCGCGCCTACCGATCTGGTGGACCACCTGGCGGGCGGCGCGGGCTTCGAGGCCTTCCTGGAGCAGGTGCAGCGTGACAACGCCGCCCTCGACAGCAGCGACGACGACGAGTAGGTGGCCTGTAATCTAATGACACGACGAGAGTGCTCGCGAGACACGCCTCCATCTCACGACACGAACGATGCGCGCATGCGTCCATTGCTTCCTGGACGCGGACACCTTCGACTGCGAGCCAACCTCGGCGCTGGCGCGTGTTGACGGATCCAAAACCCTCGAGGGCCAACTACTTCCGACTGCTACTTACAAGTCCAGTGGCCCGCTCTGCTGCTCCGGGAGCGGTGGCGTCCGTCCGCCAGCGCTTCTCTTCGCGCCGGCCGACAGACAAGTGCCTTGATATAATTAGTGCCGGTGCGAGGAGGGGCGAGAGGGAGGCGGCCTACAGCTCGTACGAGCCGCGGCTCGACCCGTGCTCCTCGTAGTCCGGGAAGTCCTTGCCCGAGTTCAGGTCGCTGGCGCCCGAGATCTCGCTCGACGCGTCGTTGTTGCCGGCGGCGTCGTAGCTGTTGCGGCTGCTCAGGTGCGAGCGGTCGCTCTTGTTGTCGTCGGCCGCCGACTCGTGCGCGCTCAGGTACGAGTCGTTCTCCTTGGGCTCCATGGCGCTCAGCCACAGGTTGGTGCCGTTCGTGTTCGTGTTGGCCGGCGCGCCAGTCGCGTACGAGTCGGCGCTCGACTGCGTCGTGAGCTGCGCCTGGTACGGACGCGCGGCGGCGGCCTCGGGCGACGTCTGCTGGTCGTAGAAGCCCGAGTACGCGATGCCCGCGGCCACCGCGGCGCCCGTGCCAGGCGTGTTGGCCGAGCGCGAGCCGCTCTCCAGCTGCTGGTCGCGCGCGGCCGCCGCCGCCGCCGCATCCGCGCGCGGGTTGTACGAGTTCTGCGGCGCGAAGCCGGGCGTGGCGCTGTAGCCCTTGTCCATGGACAGCTCGAAGGGCGACAGCGGGTCCTCGTCGTTGTCGCGGCGCCGGCGCAGCAAGAACATAATGAGGATGGCGATCAGCGCCACGCCCACGATGATGCCCACCACGATGCCGATCACCGCACCCGTGCTCATGCTCGAGCCAGAGTCGGCGCTGGCAGCGCTCGCGCTGTCTGATGCCGAGGACGAGTTCACCTGCGAGGCCGCCGACGAGGACGACGAGGAGGAGGACGAGGAAGACGAGGAGGAGGACGAGGAGACTGGCGCCTCCGTGACCGTGGGCGTGGACGTGGGCGTCTCCGTCGTGGGTGTGGCCGTCGTGCTCTCGGGGGTGGCCGTCGTCGTCTCCGGCGTGGTCGTGGGCGTCTCGGTCGGCGTCTCGGTCGTCGGCGTCTCGGTCGTCGGCGTGGGCGTAGCCGTCGTCGGCGTGGGCGTGGGCGATGCAGTAGAAGGCGTGGGCGTCGGCGTCGGCGACTCCGTCACGGGCGCCGGCGTCTCCGTCACAGGCGCGGTCGTGTCATTGCTGGTCTGGAGGAACCGCAGCGGCTCGGCGTACTCGCCGTCGTAGCCAACGATCACGCCGGCTTCGCCACCTAGCAGGTCTGCATCCCCTCACACACACACAACCACATCACATACCGTCAGCCGCCTTCCTCATGACCGTCCAAATCGCCAGCCGCACTTTCCGCCCATGGCAACGTACCGACAGAGGGCTCGGCGGTCGCGAGAGCGGCGCAGGTCGCCACTAGCAGCGCCAACAGGACCCGCATGCTTGTGGTAGAAGGCAGGGCGGGAAGGAGGAGAGGAGGGGGGGGCTCCGAATGAACGGAGGCAGGTACGGGGGAGGTAGACGGAAGGCGCTGGAGTGCTCCGAAGGCGTCGCGTCCCGGGTGCGAGGACGAGAGCGGCACTTTAGGGCGTCGAGGCTTCCGAATGGGGGGGAACAGGAAATGAACTGGGCGTCGGTCAGTCGAAAGGAAAGGGGGGAGGGGGAGGAGCCGGACGTGGTCGAGCGTCGAGATCAGCAGGGTATGCGTTGTCAAGAGATAAACCATCCCCCTTGAAGCGGCCATCCCCCAGCCCTGCGTGTCACTGACGACGGAAGTATAAGGTTTCGCAGGCCTTCAACGCGGTGCGGGATCCGCTCGCCAGCCCAGCTGGGGAACGGGAAAAAAGGCGCCGCCACTGCCTCCTTTTTTCCGCTGTTTTTCGCGGTTGTGGGTGGGAATGGGGGCTCCTCCGTCGACATGCCGCCGGCTGTGGACATCCTCGTCGAGCGGCAGCACCTCCCACTGGGAGTCTCGATGCAGCCGTCGGCATCTGGAGGGCAACGAGGTGGACTCGGGACGCGGGGGACTCGAGACGAGACTTGGTCTGGACTGGTCATGTGTGCAGCTGTATGCACTTTCAGGGACCGGCTCTGTGACGGAAGCGGACGTGAGTAACCCGCGCGGGATCCGCAGTGTTTCGGAGGCGAGACGCGCACAGTCGACGGGTTACGGTTGGCTCCGCGCCGCTTCCGCCTTCCATCGACGTCGGTCGTTCCGCGCGTCACCTCATACTGCGCGACTCGCCACGATGGTCGGCCTTGAGCATGTCAGCGACCTCTCGGCGTCGAGCAGGGGTCGGCCGCCGCCGTTCACGCCGGTGCTGTCCCGATGTCGAAGCACACGCCAAGCGCGTCCGACATGCACGCCTCCCGCCGCGCCTTTTGCCGCTGCTGCTGACTCTTTTCAAGCAACCAACGTGCTACATCCGCAAGGGTTCACACCGGTTACGTGTCATACTCGCGCTTTCCCGACCTCCCTCGGCCTCAACCTGTAATATCTCCATTCCACTCGCTCACAACGTCCAATAAAACAGAACCCTTCCTCCCAATACGCTGCTTTCCACCTTTTACTCCGGCTATATCCGTAATAACTATCCGCAGATTGCGCAACGCCGGCGGATCATTCCTCTTGGCCAACATGACACGCTCCAAGAGCTCCGCGGTCTCCGATCGGACGGCTTCCCGACGCCTCCAACGCCCACTCCGCGCCTCCCGCCGCCTGTGCAGCCGCCCTCCCGCCCCGCAGCATGCTCCGCCGCCGCCTGTCATCGCTGGCGGCGCCCGCGCAGGCCTGGGTACGCCCCAACGCGCACGACTACCTGCGCGACGTGCTCGAGAGCCGCGTGTACGAGGTGGCCGTGCAGACGCCGCTGGCGCCGGCGCCTGCTCTGTCGGCCGCGCTGCCCGGCGGCTGCCGCCTGCTGCTCAAGCGCGAGGACATGCAGCCCACCTTCTCCTTCAACCTGCGCGGCGCGCACAACAAGATCGCGCACCTGAGCGCCGAGCAGCAGCAGAACGGCATCGTCGCCTGCGCCGCCGGCAATCACCTCGAGGTGCCTGCCTCGCTACGCCGCGATTGACTCCATGGACGGCCATGGCGTGAGGTAACCCAGGCTGACAGCGCTCGCTCCATGTCCTTGTGCCGGTCGGTGGCGACACTGCAGGGCGTCGCGTACTCGGCGCACAAGCTCGGCGTGGACGCCGTCGTGGTCGCTCCTCTTGGCACGGCCCACAACGTACGCCTGCTTACTTGCCGGCGTTATGCGCCTCGTCCTCCTCCTCCAGTCTGACTGACGGAGCACGTGGATGCCGTGCCGACGCAGGTCTCGCACGCGACCAAGAGCCACGTGACCATCGTGGAGCACGGCGCGGACTTTGACGCGTCGCTGGTACGACACGACACGACACGCTGCTGCTGCTGCTACCGACGCGGCCAGCCCAGCTAACGCCACTTGTTGCCGACGTGTTGCTGGCCCCGCCGAGCAGAAGGAGGCGATCCGCATCGCGCAGCAGGAGGGCCGCTCGCTCGTGCACCCGTTCGACGACCCGCTCGTGATCGCCGGTAACGGCACCATCGGCATGGAGATCCTCAAGGAGACGGCGGGCCAGTGGCCGGACGCCATCTTCGCGCCCGTGGGCGGCGGCGGCCTGATCGCGGGCATCGCGGCCTTCGTCAAGGAGGTGGCGCCGTCCGTCAAGATCATCGGCGTCGAGACCGAAGGCGCCAACCTGCTGCAGGAGTCCTTGCGGCGCGGCGAGCGCGTGTCGTTCCCGCTCGTGAACCGCTTCACGGAGGAGGTGGGCATCCAGAGCATCGGCGTCGAGAACTTCCGCCTGTGCAAGGACCTCGTGGACGAGGTCGTCACGGTCTCGACGGACGAGATCTGCTCGGCCATCAAGGACGTGTTCGGCGACACGCGCTCGCTCATGGAGCCCACGGGTGCCATCAGCGTCGCCGGCGTCAAGAAGTATGCGCGTCTGCACCAGGCGGAGAACGAGACGTACGTGGCCGTCATGGCCGCCGCCAACATGGACTTCGACCGCCTACGCTTCGTCGCTGAACGGTACGTGCGGACCGGATGGAGCGGGGACAATGAGGCCATGGGGGAGGCACTGAGTGCTGTGGTGGTGGTGCTCCAGCTCGGACAGTCGCGAGCGACTCATGTACGTCAAGATCCCGGAGAAGCAGGGCAGCTTCCAGGCGCTCAACAACGTCATCTGTACGTCTTGCTCTCCTCCTCGTGGGCGGTGATGTGGATGCAAGTCGACTGACGCCGTCGCTAGTCCCGCGCAATATCACCGAGTTCACATACCGCATGAACGCGACGAGCGACAAGCAGGCGGTCATCTGCATGAGCATCCAGACCAAGTCGGACGAGGACTACGCCGACGCGCTGGGCGCCATCAACGCGACCGAGGGCATGCACGCGATCGACCTGTCGGACAACGAGCTGGCCAAGGACCACCTGCGCCACCTCATGGGCGGCCGACCGGAGGACGTGCCGGACGAGCGGCTGTTCCGCCTCGAGTTCCCGGAGCGCCCGGGTGCGCTCAAGGACTTCCTCGACACGCTCGGGTACGTCTGCGCGAGTCGGAGGGTGAGTGAGTGGGGCGGTGGAGAGACTGACGCTGCTGCTGCGGGGGGTGTCGTGACGGCCAGGCAATCGTCCAACCAGTGGAACGTGAGCCTGTTCCACTACCGCAACCACGGCGCCGACGTGGGCGACATCCTGGTCGCCTTCCAGGTGCCGCCGGCGCAGAGCGGAGACTTCTCGGCCTTCCTCGACCAGGTCGGCTTCCGCTATGTGGAGGAGACAGCCAACCCCGTGTACACCAAGTTCCTGCAGTAGGCCGCGTCTCCTCCTTCGCCTCCGCCTGCAATACACTCCACCGCATGGACGACACGAGCACGAACAAGCAGGCGCATGCCGTGTTATGAATGACATGGAAACATGCAATGCAGGGGAGTAACCGCCCTCGTCCTTGGCCCATTCCGGGCAGAGAAGCCTAGCCGAAGCCAAAGCCCTCGGAGCCCTCGCGGATGGCGAGCAGCAGGCACTGCTTGAGCTTCTCCTCGCTCTCGTACTCGGGCAGGTCGAGCTGGTTGAAGCACGTGTGCGCCGACGGCAGCGCCTTGTTGTTGCCGAAGGCCTTGTGGATGTTGAACCGCTGCGTGCCGCGCATGCCCTCGAGCGCCTTGAAGCCCTCGAGCGGGACCTTGGAGGTGCCCGTGACGAACTGCAGGAAGAGCGCGCGCTCCTCCTGCGTGAAGGCGTACAGCACGCTCCAGAACCAGCGGATGACGGCGTCCGTGGGCTTGTAGTTGGCGTACTCGGTGTGCGCCTTGAGGTCGTCGATGTCGATCTCGGGCATCCCAGAGATGAGCAGCTCGAGCTCATTCTCGTTGAAGATGGCGATCATCTCGGGCGGCACGAGCTGGTGGAAGCCCTGCAGGAAGGCGTCGATCTGCTGCCGGATGCCCGTCGCCATGCGGTGGTGCGTCACCAGCTTGACGTACTCCATCTTGTTGCCGTCCGTCACGGCCACGTGCCGCCCGTTCGGGATCAGGTCCACCACCTCCGTCTTGCCAAAGTTCGACTGCTCAGCCGAGAACGTCAGCTCCAGTCCGAGGTCCGCGATCGGGTGGTCCAGGATCGAGTGTAGGTTGCGGTAGTACTCGGGGTCAATCCCCTCCATGTCGTGGTACGACAGCGGCAGCTGCAGCATGTGCTTGTAGAACGAGCGCGTGAAGTGTGCGTCCAGCAGCTGCCCGTCCGCCACGGCCTTGCCGATCACCTTGCCCACGAACTCAAAGTAGCTCAGGTGGTCCTTGTTCACGTACGACAACGGGTTGGGCTGGAACGTCGGCGAGTCGGCCGCCGACGTGAACAGCACGTAGTTCGGGTTGAAGATCTCGCGCGCCAGGATCACGTACCACTCGCGCGTCACGCCGCCCGCGTCGATGCCCTCCTCGCCCGTGAACGAGATGTGCAGCTTGCGCCGCAGCTCCTGTCCGCTGCGCATGCGCAGCGCGTAGTACGAGTCCTCGAAGATGTGCTCGCGCCGCACGGGGATGCGTACCGACGCGCTGCCGCCGTGCGAGCGCAATACCGACTGCCGCAGCTTCTTCATGGCGCTGTGGAAGTACGACCGCTTGTTGTCGAAGTCCAGGTACGCGCGGCAGCGAGGCATCTTGATCAGCGCCGCCAGCGAAGAGTCCAGCAGCGACGGCTTCTCGCGCACCAGCATGTTGAGCAGCACGCGGTTCGCCTCCACAAAGTTGGCCAGCCGCATGCTCTCGCCCGCCTCCGACGCCGTCGAAGCCGTGGACGACGCGCGCTCCAGCGACCGCACCCCCGACGCGCGCGGGCTTCCTCCCGGCGCAGCGCCGTCGCCGTCACCTCCGCCAAGCAGGTCGGCCTCGGCGCTCTCGAACCCGCTGGCCTGCAGCGCCGCGACCACCGCCTCCTCGCGCTCCGTCGAGTCGGGCACGCTCAGCTTCATGGACGCCGCATCGCGCGCGTTCACCACGAAGAACGCCTCCACCATGGGCAGGAAGCGCGCGAGCAGCGCCGCCATCGCGCACGAGGCGCCCGCGCTCTTGCCCTCGATCACCATGCCGTCCGCGTTGTCGTCCTCTGCGGTCGTCATGCGTCCAGAAGTGGTCGCCACGCCCTCCTTCAAGTCGCCTCCGGCCAGGTCCTGCTCGTCCAGCCCGCCGCTCGAGCGCGCCTCGGCCAGCGAAGCGCTCAGTGCGTCCCAGAGCGAGTCCAGGCCGATCGTCTGGCAGCACTCAGCGAACTCGACGGTCGACTCGCAGACGTCCGAGAGCGTGTGCAGCAGGCGCAGCAGCTTGAGCTCATCCTGGGCCGACAGCAGCACGGCTGAAGTCTCATAGTTGAGCATCGCGTTGGCTGATGACGTGGCGTCGCCCGACCTGTACCGATCGACACGCGCCAGCTCGCTCGCGAGGCCGACAATGGCCGACACCACGAGCTTGCGGTTCGCGCTGACGTGGTTCAGCAGCTTGAGGATCCCTAGCGTGCGCTCCTGCATCTGCGGCGTGCAGATGTCCATACCCAGGACAGCAACGACCTCCTGCATGCGCTTGGCGTCGAGCTCGACCGCCGGCACCTTCACCCACTCGTCGTGGTGGCGATGCTGCTGCTGCTGCTGCTGCTGCTCTTGAGCGGGCGAATCACTCGGGTCGGCAGGTGCGGCTGCAGGTGCGGCTGCAGCGTCGCTACTCGTCTCCTCCTTCTGCTCTTCCTGCTCGCTCGCGGATGCCGGCGTCGCCGCCTTCGGAAGCCGCTCAAGAGGCGACAGCACCAGCTCGAGCAACTCCAGAAGCGTGTCGAGGTTCGTGCCGTTCCGGTTCACGACCGGGATCGCCAAGAGATCGATCAGCACCGCCACGCCACGCTCCTCATCCGCATCCACAGTCACCTTCACGACGCTGGGTCCTCGGTGCATCCCGTGCGGTTGCAACATCTCAACCGCGAACCGAGGGTTGTACTTGGCCAGCGACACGAGGACGTGCAGCATGCGGTTCACCACGTCGGACGACACTGTCTTGGCACTGGTGGCCGCCAGCTGACGGTTCGTTGACGCATTGCAGCCGTACAAGTGCGAGGGCGGGAAGTCGTCGTCCAGCTTGACGCTCGGCTCGAGAGGAGCCTCGAGCGGCAGCGTCGCCACGCGCAGCAAGTTGGTTCGGATGCTCTGCCGAGTGAGCGGGTACATGCAGACGTTCGAGAGCAGCCGCTGCAGCACGCGGTTCTGGATGACCGACTGCGCCATGAACAGCAGGCGCAGCAAGCCCTTGACGCACCGGTCGTCGCACACGCGGTCCGCCTCGTCCTCCTCTTCGTCTTTGTCCACCCGCAGCATCCCCTTGTGCGACGAGCTTGAGTGGTGGTGGTGGTGGTGCCGCCCGCTGGCGTCTCCCTCTCGACGCCCACGCCGCCCCCCCATCATGTCCTCAAAGTACGTTCGCCGCCGACGCCCGCCAGCTCCGCCATCGCCCTGCGCAGACGTCTGGGTGCGTCGCATCGACGGCCGGTTGAAGATGTCGCTGGGCAGCGTCATGAGGTCCGGCCCGCCGCCAATAGCCGGCTCGCGGTACGTCGTCCGGAACGCCGCGCGCTCGCGGAGGACCATGGCCTCGGCGCGGACCTGCGACGGCAACGTCTGCAAGAAGGCGTCGTCGCACGTCACCAAGATCTCTTCGCGCAACTCCGGCGCGAGCGACGCGACGAACGACGCGTTGTCCATCTCCTGAGCGCGCGAGACGTCGGCCGGTGCGGCAGCCGCGGCCGCTGCGGCTTCGCGCTCCCGCCGCTCGTTCTCCAGCACCTCCGCGCGAATGTCAGGCGGCAACGCCTCTAGCGTCTCGCGGTCGAAGCTCGAGTTCGCCATGTCCAGCTCCAGCTGCGACATACCTTCCGAACCGCCCGCAGTGCCCGCATCACTTCTCGGCGCGGCCGTGCTCGGCGGCGGCGAGACTTGGCCGACGATCTCTGCCTGGACATCGGGTGGGAGGGAGTCAAACACCTCCGGGTCCATGCCCTCGGGACACTGATAGCCAGAAGATTCAGTCGCCGGAGTTGCATCGCCGGTCGTCTGCTCTTCAGACGCAATTGCTGACTCGTCTTCTGTCTTGGACTCCTCCTCGCCCGCCAAGTTGATCACGTCTGACGTCGTGCGCGACGGCTGCTCGCGCTGGACCTCCGTAGTGGACGTAGACGGAGGAAGCGGCAGCCCGAAGCTCGACAGGTCCAGCGTGAACCCCATCATCTGGTCCGACGTCGAAGCTGCCGCCGGCGCAGGTGGCGGAGCAACACCAGAGTGCTCCTGCGAGTGCTGCTGCGTCGATGATTCCGCAGCTGCTTCGCGCACTGGAGTCATCTGCGCGTCCGTGTCCGACTCGCCAGGCGACCGCAGCGAATACTCGCCGAACGTGCTGGCCAAGTCCGTCACCGACGCCGTGTCGCCGGACGACTCGTTCCCGCCTCCTGCTGCAGAGCGCGTAGCCGCTTCGCTCGAGGTCGCATACTCGTTCGCACCCATGCTGTTGCGGCTGCTCTCGCTGGCTGTGTGCTCGCTTCCTTGCGGCGTGGCCAGGTGCGCTTCCTCACCCTCGGCCACGTCCTGCGGTGGCGCAGAGTCCTCGCCTTCCGACATCGGCCCCGACTCGTCGACGTTGATCGCGGACGAAGTCGTGGTGCCAGGCGGCGCGGCTTCCCTGGCGGAAGGTGATTCACGCGGGGTCTCAATGAGGGTGTCGTTGATGCGCTGCTCGAGGCGTGACGCGACCGAGCGGACGTCCACGTCCGCGCCTGGCAGGCTCGGACCCCACATGGCACCAGAGCCGCCGCCCCCGCCGTCGCGCCGGAAGCCACGACCGGGAGCACCAAAGTTGTCGCGCTCGCCGCGCCGCATGCGCAGCACGTTTCCGCGCGGGTTGCTCAAGGGGTTCAGCGAGAACTCGTTCAGCAGGTTCGAGACGATCGACAAGCGGTTGTTCCGGCTCGGAGGCCGGCCGCGACCTCCGCGCGCGAGCTGGTCGCGTCCAGACAGCCGTCCACCACGCACCCCGCCTAAGGCCATCGGCATTTGGTTCTGCACCTGCTCGGTCAGCTCCTGGAGCTCGCGCAGCAGCGACGAGTGGCGCGGGAGCGCAATCCGGTCCGAGCCGCCACGCACCAGATCGGCTCGTTCAGGAAGGAAGTCCTCGCTCGTGTCCAGACGAAGAAGCGGGTGGACGTTCGATCCGAGCGCGTCGGCTCCCATTCGACTCGGATTCCGGTCTGGACGGGGGCGACCGGGGTTCGGCAGCTCATCCATCAGCGAGTCGAAGAAGAAGAGCTCGTCGCCCACGTCTGGGAGCTCTTCAATGTACTGGAGCAGCGAGGAAGCTGACATGGAGTTTGGCGACTCGCCCAACTCGCCCGACGATGCTTGTGAGCGAAGCGAACCTCCACCAAGCTCCGCCCGGCCTTGAACGCCATCCTCCTCGCCATCGTCGTTGCCGAACGTCATAACGAGCGTCTGCGAGTCAGCGCCACGAGTGTCGGATGGGCCACGGAGACCAAGCGCATCCGCAAGAGATCTCGAGACCCCAGTCGCGCCAGTCAACGCGTCAGAAGCCCCACTGTCGCTACGTCCGCCGCGACCTTCTGCAGTTTGGCGAGACGCGAGGCGAGCACGGCGACTTTGCTCCTCGGCAAAAGTGGCTTCATCGTCCAGCATGTTCAGGTACGAGAACTCGTCTTCATCGACCTCGTCAAGCGCGTCCAGAACCGACAGCTCGGCGTCCAGAGAGCCCCACAGGCGGTTCGACGATGCACGTCGGCTAGAGATGTGGCCTCCTGCACCACGACGAGACGCCCGGACGCGCATTCGCTCCTCCTCCTCCTCGTCTTCCTCTTCCTCGTCGTCATCATCATCATCGTCGTCGTCGTCATCCTCGTCCTCGTCGTCGTCGTCATCCTCGTCGTCATCCTCTTCCTCTTCGTCGTCGATGTCGTCTTCCTCTTCCTGACCTTCGCCTTCGTCACTTGAATGTCCAGAATCACTACTCCGGTCGCTATGTCCATCGTCGCTCCCAACATCGTTCCGATGCGCACGGTCGTCCGCTGCCGAGGACGGGGAGCGCATCGCGACATCGTCGTCCTCGTGGAAGACGAGTGCCCGTTCATCCGCCTCCGTAACAACTCGCGGTGGCGAGCGATCAGCGATGTCGATGTTGCGAATCAACTCGGACGGCGCATCGCTGCCACTGTGCGTAAGCCCATCGCCGCCAAGCTCAGGCGTCGGCGATTCCATCGAGATATCTTCACCCCCTTCCCCAACAATGCCTTCACTCATGGCGTTCCGCTTCTTGAGAAGACGACGGATACGCTGCGTGACGAACGGCCGAGTCAGCGTGGCTAGCGGACGCAAAAGCATCGAGCAAGTGGCGTGCGCCAGCGGATGCTCCAGGTCAATCTTGCGCAGCGCGTCGGCCAGTAGCGTGACGAACGAGTGCTTGCCCTTCAGGCCGCCGCCGAGCACCACCTTGTCGAGCGCGAAGCCCTTCGACGAACCCTTTGGCCACAGAATGCTCATGATAAGCCCAGCCCAGGCGTGCAGCGCGCTCAGCGCCGCCTCGTCTCGGACAGAGAGATCACCATCGTCTTCGCTTGAAAGAGTCACAGCTGCAGCGTCAGTGGCGCTCACACGCCGCGGCCACTGCTGCAGCAGGTGCACGACTTCAAGGATGATAGTCTTGGATCCTTCGCCAGACTGACTGCCCACGCCGACCAGCAGCCGGTGCGCGTTTTGAACGCGAGAGCGAGTTCGATTGCCGACAAAGCAACCTACTTCCGACATGATCGAGTCCGTTTCGTTCCCGCTGTCCCCACTGCCACCGTAGACGCCACCGTCTTTCAACGCCCGACGCACTGCCGCAAAGTTGCACAACTCCGGGCAAGGCAGGAAGTCCTGCAGCACGACGTGGACGAACAGCTCGCGCGTCTGTACCGAGTACTTGGCCTTGGCCAAGATCGACGCACAGACGGGGAATTGCGCGACCAGGTGAACCAACAGCCGCAGATACATGCCGATGCACACGACAGTGGTAGACTCCACTTCGACCTTCTCCGACTCGAGCGAAGCATCCTTCTCCGTCGCCCAGAGCGCTCGGATCTTGTCAATGATCTTGTGGACAATCACTTGAGCGTTGTGCTTGTAGTCCTTCGGCAGCCGGTGGTATGGCTTCTTGGCACCAGTCATGTCCTCGTCAGACGGCTGAAGCGAAGCGCCAGGCGAAGAAGCTCCTGCACTGGGCGTCCCACTCTCGGCCGTGCGAGACTCGACCGATTCCGGGATAGGAACGACGTACGTGCGGCCGGACTCCGTCTTCTTGACCTGCACGGAATGCTCCAGAGCCTTCACGAACACGTCTTCGTTTCGCGCCGCGACAGTCGCGACTTCCATCAAGAGCGCGCGTGGAGTGATGCGCATCTGACGCGGAGAACCGAAGCGCGCCGCCAGCTTCGAGATCGCGCGCAAGATCTTGTCCTTCATCATCTGCTCTAGGACGTCGGGCGACTCCAAGACGTGCGACAGCAAAGCGCACGTCAGCTCGTGGTACCCGGAAAACGACGACGCGTCGCTGATCCCGAGAATGACGTCCACGCCACCACTGGCATAGAAGTGAGAGGCCAGCTCGTAATCCAACGTCACGTGCGCAAGCAACTGCCAAATGGCGTGCACCGTCGCCGGACTGAGAATGACGGGCGCCGAGGGAGAGAACGAGCGCTTCAGGAGCTCGAGGCAGGTGTCGACAAGGCGGCGCTCAAACCCGGTAGAGAAATCTGGCGGCGATGAGGCGTCGCCTGAAGTCTTCTCTTCATCCTCCATCTTCTCTTCGTCGTCCACTGAGGCGTTCAGAACTGCCTCGGCCGGCTTGCTTGACTGCGAGAGCCGCGCGCGAATAGACACGAGGGCGTCCATCACCAGCAGAATCGGTGCGAACGATAGCTCCACCGAGCTGCTAGTCTGCGTGCTTGACAGCATCGCGAGAAGCTTGTCTACGCTTGACGGTGATTGCTTCTGGAACGCTTCACGGGAGTCCGGGTTCAGACGAAGAAGTAGCGCAAGCAGGTGCACCAGCATCGTCAGCAAGCCGTCATCGTTGGGCATCGTGGCCGAGTCACCGAAGCACTTGAGAATAGCTTCGTTCAGCTTCGCAATGACAGCCTCGTTCTCTGCATCTGACTGCGACACCAAGTAGCTGAAGTGCTCGGCAATCGTCTTCACCAACTTGTGTCCCGAGTACAGCTTCTTCGTCGCGTCGGTCGCCGCTGAGCTCGCAGAGAGCTCGAACGCCGCCTGAGACTGCAGAATCTGGAAGCACGTCGTCTCGAACGAGCCTCGAAGCTTGCCGTACAGCTCCTGAAGTTCGTCTTCATCCCGCTTTTGCTCCGAGTCCTCCTCCGTCGCGCTCGAGCTAGCCTCGCCGCCTGCGTCCGCATTTGAGGAGTCCTGCTCGTCTCCACTCTCGTCCTCCTCTTCGTGCTCCAGGATCCATTCCATAGCGAGCTCAACGTCGTTCACTTGGATTCGACGCAAAGCGCGCTCCACTCGCGGCCGAGTGAAGCCCATCGAGACGAGGTTGTCGACGATGCTGGAGTCGACTACAAACTCTTGACGACCACCAGTTGTTCTCCGAGGAGTCGGGCGGGACCCGCCACCTCCGAACAACGTCCGACGAAGATTCAACGCTTCTCCAAAGATGTCGGCGGTGCCTTCCTCGCCGCCGCGTCGGTAAAAGTCGAGGGCAGACAGACGCCCGCCAGCGCGCTCCACTCCATCGCTGATGCTGCCGTTTTGGTCGATCCGATTCTTCAGGAGAGTCACTGCCACTGGTAGCACATCCGTGACGCAGAACTCGACAGGCAGCCCCGAGAAGTTGGGGTGCGTCCACACCGAGAGGAACGTGCGGACGCAGTGGCGGTGGATGTCAACCGACAGCTTCTTCGGGTCGAACTTGTCGCCTTCGGTGCTTCGGTTGATTTCTTCATCTGCGACCAGCGCAGCAGTCATTGGCGACGCTGAAATCACGTCCAGGTTCGAGATCCGGCTCAACAGCCCAGCGGCGATCCGGAACGATGCCGACGACATGTTCGATAACGACAGCTTCCCTGTCTCGCTCGCCGGGGACTCGAGCGACAGAGCGAAGAATCGCTGCACGATGTTCATGATGATGCCCATCAAGTTCGACGCCGTGAATGTAGATCCGGTGCAGGTTGCCACCACGGATTGGCTGTCCGGAGGGTTCTCGTCGTGGTCCCCGCCCGTCATGGTGACGTCCTCGCTAATCGTGCCGCTCACCTGCGGCTGCTTAGACTTCGATCCTTCCGACGTGTCGCTCAGCGGCTTCAAAAGCTCCAGCAGCACCAGTGTGTTGACTTGCTTCTTCTTCCCTTCGAACACTACGATCGTGATCGTCTCCAGCAGGAACGAGAGGTAGTACTGCTGCACGAACGCGTCGATCTGGTTCGCCCGCGATTCAGAAATGACATAGAGGAGGTGTCGCTCGAGTGTGAGAGCCACCGTCTTGGCCAGAGCGCGAGCATGAGGGGCCAGCGGCGCAGTGACGTCCTCGCTGCGTCTGTGCTGAAGTGTCGCCGACAGGAACGCCTTCCCGTACGCACTGAGCAGACTCCTCGAGACGATGGCAAAGCGCAGCAGCAGGAGCGACCCCACCTTCCAAAGCGCAGCCCCCTTGGCTTTGGCCAGCTCGGGGTCCGTTTTTGAGTCCGGCACACTCGACTCTTGCTGCCGCTTCGCCTTTTGATGCTGAGCAGCCAAACTCGCGCGCTCGAACTGCACGGATCGATCGACCGAGAACAGCCGAGCAAGCACAAGCTGCGTCGTCTTGGATGCAAACTCGATAAACCACCGACGGTTCTGCAGGTGCCCGTGCGCGGTGTCCAGCGTCCAGATCAGCACGGAGCAGAGCCATTCAATCATGGCGAGCACGCGCAGATAGTCGCCAGTGAGCGCAACCCTCTCCGCGTCAGCCTTCGTGGTCGAGCCTTGCGCTGGGACTTCATCCGACGGGTTGAACAAGTTCGCCAACTCGATATCCGGCAGCGAGCTGAGGATCCCTTCCGCGCCTTCCCCACTTTCGCTCAGGTACCACGGCAGCCCGATCTTGGCCCTGGCAGCTCGCAATTGATCGAGCTGCGTGCCAATCTCCTTGACAACTGCCGTCAGCAAGTTTGTAGGCTGCTGCGATGCATAGGAGCGGAGTGCCAGTGTGATCGCCTGTGCAGCTGGATGATGCCGCAACGCGTTCGAAGATCGATCGTTCGATGCGGCTGCCGCGCCTGCAGTCGATTGGGGAAGTCCACTCGACAAAAATGACGTCGTCGACGGCAGAATCAGCTGGTACAGCCGCAACAGCGCCTGGACCCCGCCAAGGTCAGCAAAGTATGACGCGTGCTCCGACTTGGACAGCATCGGCTCCAAGAGCTCGGCCAAATGAGTCGTCATGCGCAGCAGAGTGCCGTAATCGCGCTCCCCGGCGCTGTCTGCGGCCACAGGAGAGAGTGATGCCTGCTCCGGGCGAACCTTCTCTTCTCCGAATCGGATGATCTTCCGGACTGCGTGGACTGACGCTTGGACAGCAGAGTTCTGGGTGCTAGGCACGTGACGCATCAGCTCAAAGATGCCGGCGCCAACGACCGACGCGACGTCGCCCTGGAGGCAGTCGGACGACTCCTCCTCCGCGTACTGTGGAAGCGCAAACATGTCGAGCAAGTGCATCAATGGCTCGTACTTCGCCACCTTCTCCGCATGGTTTGCTGTCAGGCTCAACGCATTGAGAACCGTGGGCACGGCGATGATCAGATCGCTCGACCCCGGGAGCAGGATGTCTGACGGATACAGGTCCTCGATCGTCCAGCGAGTCGTCGTCTTCAGGAACGCGTCGGCGATCCCAGAAGAGTGCACGTGGTTGACGCTGCTGGGGTCGTTGTTGATGACATCCGACACCACAACCGAGGCCTGGGCAAACACGGCTGGCCCGAACGTGTCGACGTTGCCCAGAATCTTGAGCAGCACCTTGCTGAGCGCGCTGCCGTCGCGGATCACTCGGCTGGTTGCCCCTGCGCTCATGACCCCTTGCGAGTGGAAGGACATCGACAACGCCGCCAGAATCGAAATGACGAGCGATCCTTTCGCCTCTGGAAGCTGCGCTTTCGGAGCGGTCGTCGAGCTGGCGGTCGTCGACACAGTGGAGCACTCCGCCACGAGGCGGTCCGTCAGGATACCGACGCCGTTCAAGTCCTTGTAGAGGTTCGCGGCCGCGGAGTGGCTGCTGACCGTGATCTCCAAGCCTTGAACGCACTGCGTGATGATCGTCGTGTGGAATGCGTTCACGGATGGCATCGTGATCGTGTGGAGCAGCGCAGGCACAATCCCATTCTCCGTCAAAACCGCAGCGCCGGACTGGACGGCGACGACCGCCGATAGCAGCTGAAGCACCGCTTCCACCCAGCACAGCTTGGCCTCGGTAGGACTGCCAGTCGGGTTGCGGAACGCCGGACCACCCACGACCTCTGCTTCTTCCGGCGACAACAAATCCGTGGTCGCTTGGACAAAAGCAACCGCGAGACTCATGTCCATGTCGTTGTCAGCCTCCGACGATGTGCGTGCTGTCGGCGCCGCCCCAGAGACATCTGCTGTTGACCCAGCGGTCGCCGAATTTCTCCGCGACCCACCCGTCTTGGTCGTCGCGCTCTCGAGCTCCGACATGCAGAAGCGGACCAGGGACGGGAAGACGCCATGCGGCGCACCCTTGACCACGCCCAGAGCAGACAGCACGTTGGACTGGCGACCCAGCACGCCCATTCCCCCAGCGCGGCCGACTCGGTCGTTCACCAGCGCCGTCAGCACCAACAGAGCGGACGTGCGCACTCTAATCGGGATCTTCTCGCAGATCTCGACGCGGATGAGCTCGACGATCCCGCGCGTCAGCTCCGGGTTCTGCTCAATGTAGTTGATGACGTCGGACGACTCGCCGAAGCTCGAGAAGAGCGCCAGCAGCGCGTATAGGCGCTCGACCACGATCGCCTCGCGCGTGAGCTTGCTCCGGGACGCGTAGCACGCGCGGATCTTTGTGTATAGCTGGAAGTGGAGCTTCTTGGGCACATTGAACTCCGTCGACAGTCTCTCGAACGTGTTGGCGGCAGCGTACGCAGTGTCTGCGAACAAGCCGTCGCTCCCGCGCTCTGAGTCCTCTCCAAGCGTCTGTGCATTGTCCGGCAACGGCGGGATGGGCACTGCGACCAGCTCGGCGCGCGACCCCGCCTCCTGGCCGTAAAACTGGAAGGAGGACTGCTCCTGCGGCGCGCTCGAGCTCGACGCGTTCAGGAAGTCGACGACGTCGAGGCTGCTGTTGAGCGACCCGTGGCCCTGCGCGATCGCCAGCAGTCGGCGGCGCAGCAGCGCGCTGCGGCCCGCGCTCGCCTCGAGGAAGCCCGTCGGGTCGATCGTAAAGCGGTGCAGCGCCGGCGGCAGGGCCAGCATGGCAGCCACGTGGGTCGCCTCGAACGCCACGCGCTCGTTCCTGGCCGACAGGAACGCCGCCACCAGCTGCAAGCGGCCACAACAGTCGTTAGCCCTCGGTTACCACCTCTCTCCCCCTCGTCCCTGACGGTCCGACGCACCTCGATCGAGCCGTACGCCGCCTTGTTGGACGCGTTCTCCAGCAGCACTGCCGTGAAGCGCAGCACCTCGTACACCTGCTCCGTCCGCGCGGCCTCGTCGTCCGCCTCGGTTGCTGCCTCCTCCTCCTTGACCGCGTCCCGCTCCGCCAGCGCCGGTGCGACCAGCACGAGGCGCGGGCTCCGCCGCAGCGCGCGCCGCAGCAGCGCGTCCAGCCGGTCCAGCACGGCGCGCCAGTTGTCCAGGTTGGCCTGCTCTTCAAACGGCCAGCCGCCGACGCACTTGAGCACCGTCGTCACGTGCTCCTCGCGCGCGCGCAGCAGCACGTCCATCAGCTTGCGCTCGCGCGCGGAGGGCGGCGCGCGAGGCGCCCCGGCCACGCGTGCGCCGCCGTACAGCGCGCCTCCTGCTTGCATCCCGCGCTCGGCCGGTCTCCGCCTGTCGTCTGCGCTTCAACCCCCTGCCTTTCCCTTCTCCCTCTCTTCTTCCTCTCTCTCTCTCTTCTCTCGACGGCCCTCGGGCTGTCGCGCCGGCCACTCCAGCGCCTGCGTGTGCCGCTGCTGAGGGACTCGCGCCGCCCCGTCCGTCGCTCCCGGAGGTGCTCGCTCCTTCTCTTCCTTCGCCCCTTCCGTCGCTCCCCCGCGGCTCGTCCTGCTGTTCCACCGGCCGAGCGATCGGATCCCCCTTGCGAGGTTCTCGGGTAGGAGAACCTCTTGAAGTTGATACGTTACCCAGCACTGTGGTGTATGGGAAAAGGTATCTTTCTCGGTGTATCGGGTTCTAGAGGATATACCGGTTCAATACAGAGGATCAACTTGGTACTACCGGTATTACCGTGGCGCAAAGATACTTTTTCTTCAATGTCGCGCATTGCATCATCCCGCACTCCATCATGGTGGTGGTGGCGGCTCCATCCTGGCCTCAACAGACCGCAGAGAAGCGGACCAACACATGCAGCAGGGCGGCGATGAAGAGCGGCATGTCGTCGCCTCTGCACACCCAGCCGACAGCGCATGCCAGGCCGTGGCGCCTCTCTCTCGAGCTCAACGGTGTCCCATTGGTCCGGGAACTCAATCCCATGGTCCGAGACGCCAGCTTCTTCCTCAGAACGTCGGTCGGCACGAGCCGTTGGGACGCGTTCTCCGCCGGCGCAGCCAGTCGCCAGGAATAGGCAGCCGCCGCCAACTGCAGAGAGCCGCGGCCGGTTTCTCCAGCCTTCTCGGCGCGCCTCTTGGCCCCATTTCAGGCCGCGAAACCCCTCGTCGCGAGCCGTCGCCGCGTTAAATTTGCCGCTCAAGAGGTCGTGAGTGAGCGGTGGGGTGGTGGCTGGCCGGCTGCCGCTGCGGTCACTTTGGAACTTCCCGTCCAGCGCGCAAGTCCGTCCGAGCAAGC